>JAOVVB010246171.1:0-21084 GCA_028570985.1 Heterobranchus longifilis | reverse complement strand
TTCAGAGACAAGCTGGGGGCCGTTTAAAATCTGTCCGAGGGCCGCATTTGGCCCCCGGGCCGGACTTTGGACATACCCGCCTTAGTAGGTGTAATGTCCTCTGTAAAATAACGGTTGTCACGGCGCATCGTTTTGGTGGAGGATGAGGAGGAGTGAATTATACTGTCTGTGTTACATCTGAAAACATGCAAATAAAATGCACACATATAAAATAACATATATAAGTAAGTGGGCACTTACATATAAATATCATCTGTGCCACAGTGGCAAGCAAACAGGGTTAGATAACTTTATAATTTATAAGAGTTTGTCGGTGTATGCTATCATTATATGTTTGTTACAGTAATGTTAAATTTAATCTGTCCAACAATAATAGATGGTTTCACCACTCGATTTCACTGTTGTTATTTAGCTGTAGAGTTTGTATAATTATCACTAAATCATAATGCTTTGTCCTAGTTTACGTTACGTTACCGTTTTGTTGTTATTCGGTGATTAACGTTATTATTTAACCGTTAGCCTCTGTTCAAAGAGAAAATGTATAAAAATGTATAAAGACACTGCAGCATGAATACTGCTTTTAACTGATTGGACACCGGAAGTGAAAATGTTATTTTCTGCGACAATATTTTGATTAGTGTGGACTTTACACCCTAACTGAAGACAGAACATACACACAGCTGGTGCAGCAGGTTGCTGTTTTGTTTGTTTTTTCTGTTGGTTTTCCTTTCTTCATCCATCTCTGTGGAATCAATCCACACTGTTCAATTTTACATGTAGAAAGGGGTCAGAGAATATAAACCACCGAATGGATTCACATTTAATTCCTCTGGGTGTTGTTTATAAAGAGGTCACCATAGTTCATGCGATTCATTATGCTTTACATCCTGCTGTTTATCATTCGGCCTTGAGCAGTATTGACAATTGGCAAAGCTTTATATTTGTGCGTGTGTGTGTGTGTGTGTGTGTGTATTTGTGTGTGTGCGTGTGCGTGTGTGTAATGAAGTTGGACGAGGAGGACTGTTTTCTCCCAGGTGATTGGCTTATTAAAGCTGTAACACGATGTGTGAAGCAGAGAGATTGTATTGATTGTGAATTGAAATCCAGTGCTGGGTGGTCCTTCAGTGCAGCGCTTCTCTCCACCTCGTCATTATAAAGATCGTTGTTTTTAGTGTACTGCCAGTGTATTGGTGATGATTTCACGCTTTTGTTCTCAGTCTTTTCTTTTAATTTGACATTAACATCAATACCTTTGTGTTTGTAGAAAGACTCTGTCAGCGCCCTGCATGGGGGCATTAAGAGGTGTTTTATTTTTTAATGTGTTTTCCTTTCTTGGAGAGGGGTTATCACTTTATATTCTCACCACAAATCTAAAAGATATTCACTTAACCCCCCTACTCCCCATCTTTATTGAACCAACCTAACTCCAGTATTTGTCCCTAGGCTTACGACCCTCACACACATACACAAATGCCACTAAGATTGAAATCACAAGGCTTAATAAAAAATATGATAATTTTGTGGCGGACTGCCTGAGGTTTACCTCCCATGAGAATACTCTCTCTGGCTTATCTCTGCTGTCCTCCACGTCCAATCGCCAACCAAATTCTATAACCTCTGCATATGGAAATTAACTTTTTGATGTTGCAGTCAACATCAGGCAAACTGTTTTGGTTGGGTTTGGTTGCATGTTGTGTTGAATTAATTGCAAGTTGTTTACTTTGACAGAGTTTCGACTGCTTTTACTTGTTATTAAAGGTGCAAAAGGGACATAAATATCACATATCATCTGTACATATTTTTATTTTCCTGGAAAACCGAAGTTTTGACATTAACAACATTACAACTGCTGCCGGGGCAGCAGGCAGTTAGGTGCTTTGATTAAGGGCATCACAACAATGGACAAAATGAGACAGCGATCAGTTTGGCTAGTATGGCCAGATTTTTCACGCTGATGTTGAGATAAAATGTGTTGAGGTGTCTGCTCTCTCGAGCCTCTTTCACATAGAGAATCTGCAATATTGCTGTAATGAAGGTCCGTCGTTTCACCGGCTTTGTCTTTTCTTACTGAACCAAACAATGGCGGCTGCTCAACCTGCAAAAATATGCGTTAATCCACCACCTGATCTGACCCGCTAACTGCCAACTTTATGCATTATAGTAGCACAATTAGAGGAGAGGACAGAGATGGACTATTGTACGCAATGTTTCTGTAAGTTATTAATAACTTACTCGGGCCGCTGCTTTGTCACTTTTTGACCCTGCTGTGGGTCGACTCGTGCATCACTCGGCTCTGTGACCTCTGCTGCTGGATTAAAGGCAGAACAACTCTGTCCCTCCAGTCCGTCTTTGTAACTTTTATTCAGACGGCGAGGTGGAATAAAGGCGCAGCATTCAACAGGCTGGTTTCTGATTGGCCGTGCTCTGAAAATGTTAATCTGATTGGCTTTTGTTCTGACATTCATGCTGTTGCACTGTAACTATTCCAAGGGATTTGGGGAGATTTTGCCACATTCAGTTTAATTAATAAATTAATTCTGTGCATCGTTTTAATTTAATCCCCTGAGCTTTGAGGAAGCCATTAACAAGCTGCGTGCGTCTTCATCGAGAGTGTGTCGAGAGCATATGCTGCACTGCCTTGTGCGATCCATCATCTGCTCCGTGTGTTGAGCGACGTTGTAAATGTGTGTATTTGATGGTGTCCCCGCAGACTGCCGCGAGATCCTCCTGCCGCTGATGACGGACCAGCTGAAGTTCCACCTGGAGAAGCGCGAGGAGCCGAAGGCTTGCTGCCAGCTGCTGAGTGACATCCTGGAGGTTCTCTACAGGAAGGACGTGGTGAGGACAGAACACAGCGCTCCAGCTTTATGTACTTTTATTTCCCTCTGGGATAAATAGTAGCATAACAAGGGGTCCAGGAGTCCCTCCGTAAAGTGGTTATTTTACTGAATAGCTACTAATCTGTGTGCTGTTCTTAATTCATTTTATTACCCTGCATGCCCTGAAAGCAGCACATTTTACAACACTGTTAATTTACTAACCTGTAGAGTTGGCTTTGCTCAGCAATTCATCGCTCAGTGTGGCGAGAGGCCATCTTCAATGCCAAGAACAAAATGACCAGCTCTGCTTCAGTTATGTAGCCAGTAAAAGTTTTTCATTATTCGTTCATCTATTAATTGTTTTTTCCAATGAATCATTTCATTGTTTAATGTGTAATGTGGCAGAAAATCGCTTGCCATTACAAGTTCCCAAAGTCCAAGGTGACGTCTACAAATCCTGTGCTGACCATCCGTCAAACCTCCAAAACAATTTACAATAATAAAACAGAGAAAAGCAGCACATTTTCACATGTGACATTTTTCTGTGATAAATGAATTAACGATCCCATATTGTAAAAGTGAGATTTCCATGGCTTTTTGTTTTTTATTATAAAGCAGGTTTAGGTGTTGTATAAATACTGTGAAAGTATCAAAACGTTCAATCCATGGAGAAATGCTCACAGCCCGTATTCAGAAACTGTGTGTTTAAACGAGCTGCTGTGAAGTTGTGATGTCACAACTATAAGTAGAAAGTGTCGCTAGAGTGGCGTTATTCCCCGGCTGCAATGACGGTGCAGAGACGCCGAGAGCGCAGATGCAGAAGACCCGGAAACGATGACCAATCAGAGCAGACTGAGCTTTTTTGGGAGGGAGGCTTAAACAGACGGGCGCTAAAATGGAGCGTTTCAGACAGAGGGTGAATACAGGTATATTCACACTGACAGTATGAGAAAAATAACATGTTTTTTAACATTAGAGCATGTAAACATGTTCTAGTAGAAACCAAAAATACAAGTGAGCACAATATGGGACCTTTAAACTATGAATTATCAAATTTGTTGTCAACTTTCTGTAGATCAACGAATGGATTAATCAACTATGTGTTGCCGAAATGAATTTTCCACATCCCTCCCACTTTTATCAGCCTCAGACCTCACATGCACTCATGCTAACACACACACACACACACCAAACACTCACACTCACAAGTGTGTTTTCATCCTCTTCCATGCCCCGACTCCTGAAGTCCTCCCTCAGGCCCCCTCGCCATTGATCACCGCGGCCTGGCCTCCCACACACGGGATCATCTCCCACTTGCTCTGACTTTCACACTCCTTCTGTCTCTGTCTCCCGTTGTTCTGTTTCCTCTCCCTGCTTTGCTCTCTCTTTCATACCTGACCTGTACTGCACACTTTCATAGACTTGCATGCACACACAGATAAGATAGAAGATTTACTTCTGTCCACTTGAGTTTCTGAGTTTCAAACCGTGTTAGGAATAAGGACCTACTTGTATATTTAAATAGCTAGATACAATTAAAAAATCATGATTTTTTTCTTCATGTACTGGATTTGTGTAGGCCCAGAAAAAAATACCTCTGAAAAAACACTCTGGGATTCATGTGGGGTTTTCATGAAAGATGTGCGTCACACTTTCTGCGTTAGAATGCAATATCTGTAACTCCCTCCTCAGATAGTTTATTCTCCCCGGTGCTCCTCTGTGTGATTGTGTGTGTGCATGTGCACAGATCTGCGTGCACGAGTTCTTCAACCGCAGAAAAAGCTGTGTAAATTATTGAAAGTTTAGGTTGATGCTGCAGAGCTCAGTCTGCTTAGAAGAGTCTCCCCACAGACAGGTAGAGGCAGGAAGAAAAAGCCCTCTGTTCACTCAACATCCCTAATAAGCAGGTCCAAGGAAAATCATCCCACTTATGACAACAGTACAACTGCCACATGGGTGTTTCCCCCTCCGAAAGCGAGGATTCACTACTTATAAATCACTATGGCTGCATCAGGTCTCTTACAGTAACTTAAAGTATCTTTATCTACTGATAAAGACAAAGAGATTATTTGTGTTGTCATTTAAAGAAGCTTTTTTAGTTAAAAGGATGTCTGAAAAACAGATTTCAGTGAAATTTGGTGGAAGGTTGAGCCATTGACCAAGAAACAAGCGGTTGATTTTTGGTGATCTATCACTATATTTCTTGAAATTAAAGGATGAATCCCCCTCTAAACCACTTTAACATCGTCAGGAAATTAGGTTTTTTTGCAACTGGCAATTTGGCCCATATTCTGTGATGATGTATTTTTCATATTTGAGCTTTGTCGTCCATCAGAATCACCAACAGCTGCTCAGAAACGAGGGTTTAAGTTCTGCTTATACTCATCAATTTGACTTTGACATTGACTGACATTCAAAATCTACTGTAAAACAGATGGAGCCACCAACTTTAAAATAGAAGTAGCCTCAATAGCACAAAAAACTCTTTTTCCTGCCTTTAATGTTTTCAGTGCAACCTTATGTGCAGTATGACTAAATAATGTCTGTTCTGTCAGACATGATTATAGTCATTGTGGGAAATCTAAGAAATGCAGAACTTAAGTAGAAAAAGCAGGAAAATGCATACACTAAAAAGTAGAATCATCACAAAATTCACAAAAGTCTTTGAATGCAGTGACTTATATTCACTGTAACAGTAAAAAGTAGCATGTTACTGGTTTCTCCTTACTTCCCTCTGTGCGTTGATGTGCATACATGTATTTTTTTGCAGGGTCCCACCCAGTGGCATGTGCAGATCGTCATGGAGAAGCTGCTGAGGACAGTTAACAGAACAGTCATTTCCATGGGCCGAGATTCCCCTCACATCGTAAGTTTGTCCGATTCTCTGCAACTATTAGCTGTATACCCACGACTGGCTGTCTTTATCACACACATACAAACTCATACACGCACATACGCACATACGCATGCACGCACACACATACACACACACACAGGTACACTCCAATTTAGAGGCCTCTGCACCGCAACCAGCTTAACTCCCACAGGCCTGCTGCAGCAACTCCAATTCCTTTCCAAAGCTATCATTAAAGGTGAAGTCTACCTCGGCCGAATGCTTTCACACAACCTCAATCTAGTGGCTTTGATCTGCTCATATCTATCCAGCCAGGTTTTCTGTGTGCCAATCTATGTTTGTGTGTTTTGCTGTTTCACGCTGTTTTTTTGTGTGTGTGCGTCTTTCTGTTTGTTTGTCTGATCCCTCACTTATTAGAACATTTCTGATGGTCTGTGCTGTGATGTAATCACACACACACACACACACACCGCACCCCTTCCTCTGCCGTTAGCATCCTCCTCCCGATCGCTCTCTCAGCGAGAGCTCGGTAGCAATTAATGCACCTATCAGTCATAGTACAATGCTGTCTGCATTGTTTCCGTGGCAAAGCCTTCATCCATTTTCAGGAGTCTAAAGAGTCCAATGAATGTCAACTTCTGTATTCGTTGAGTCATGAATATCAACTTTGGTATTCTCTGACTCATTCTGTTGCATCCTGTTGACGTCTGTATTCGTTAGTCTGTGTTTGTGACTTTGAAAGTGAGACTTGGGTAATAAACTTATGTGGTTTTTATGCAAAGTTTTATGATGAAAGACATTCCTCTGAGGGTACTAAAAGGTACTTTTACAGCTCACTTAAATACAGCAGACTGATGAGAGAGACATTTTCTCTGGACTTCAAGCATATAGAGGAAGATGGGGAGTCGTATGATACTGACTCATGTTGGTAACTGGTTGACAGAGCATCATTTCCCCTCCTGTCTCAGGTCTCCTGTCTCCTGTCTCACACCACAGCAGGAAATGGCCTCACCTGTTTAAATGGAAGCGTGTCTGGTTTTATTACCAGTCACTGAGCCACACCAGCAGAGATTGATTTAAAAAAGCCAGCAGTACCCTCACTAATCATCCAGTGTGTGTTTACGAGGGTGTTATGTCAACGTGCTATAATATGTCCGCAGCACTCATCCTTTGTCCCCTGTGTCCTGCCTTCCTCTCATTCCTCTCACAGCGGGCATTCTCTAACCATTCCATCTCTCCGTCTGTCTAAAGGTATTTCAGCAATGCACCAAGCTTATCGTGTAAATGTGAAGCCCTCTGTTGTGTAACAGATCGCCAGCGTGCCTCGCACTGCATAATGTAAAGCTAATGAAGCTGTGAGTTGAGGCCTCCCTGCTGCCCCTCTCTCCCAGCCAGCTGCCTGGAGGGGGTCTAGGACTCCCACTAACTCTCCCTCTCTAGCACTCTCCAATCTGTTCATTGTTATGCCAGGGATACAGGCTCTGCGCTGTCCTGTCTGGCTCATGGTCAGAGAGTTTTCAAAAGTCAGATTTGGAAAAAGAGCTTGTACACTGGTAGATATTTTCTCAGAACGTGGACCAGCTGCCTTTGCGGCTCACCTTCTGCTCCCTTTTTCCACTGTTTACTTTTCACTGCAGTGACATTCTTTTGATCATGTATTTCAGACATGAAACTTATCTGCCACCTTGTCGAAAAGACCATCAGTGCTCATGAAGGCAGCACACGTAGGCCTCTTCTCTCCTGTATTATACAAAGTGCATCCATTTCAGCGCCGCCCCCTGTGGTGGAGGTGAAATGGTGTTCCCTGCTTCCAGCAGCGGCTGCTGAATGGCGCAAAAGCAGACCAGCCTCATTTCTGGTGAATGAAACTGCTCGACTCGTGACCGCCTGTGGCCCTTATTGAAACTCTCCACTTTGTATACATGTGCTGCAGTTGCCCTCTACCTTACGTCCCTCCCCTGCATGTACAGCTTGCTTTTATTGTCCCGACTGACCCCTACCTTTTGTCAGCTGCCGCCTCTATAACTAGCTCGCCGCTGTACTCAATTGCCTTGACATTTCTAAGTACCTGCATAATATTTAGCATCAGTGTCCTTTTACCCAGTGGGAGTTAGAGGTCACATCCAAGCATTGCCTTTTTGAAAGCACTATGGCTCTGTCACTTTACATTAGTACTTGGGGACAACATGTGACGCAGGTCCCCAAATCACTCTGTGTCTTTTTGTATTATAAAGCATGTCTAGGTGTTATGTAAATACTGTGAAAGTATCAGTATTCAGAAGCTGTGCCTTTAAATGAGCTGTCAGGACTTCCACAAGGTTGTGATGTCACAACTATACTATGTATAGGGAGAAAGTGTCACTGCAGTGCCATTACAGTCATTCCCCAGCTGCAATGACGGTGCAGAGACGCCGAGGGCGCAGATGCAGAAGACCTAGAAACGCTGACCAATCAGAGCAGACTGGGCTTTTTCAGACAGACAGTTTGAGAAAAATCTGTCTTTAGAATATTAAAGCATATAAACATGTTCCAGTAGAAACTCAAAATACAAGTATGGACCTGAAAATGAGCAGAATATGTTCCCTTTAATGATCAATAAGATTGGTGTGAATTTTTATCAGCTCTGAGACCCAGTTAGTGATGCTGGAAGTGTCGTAGCTTTCTAACCAGTGGACTGCCGTTGCCGGCGCTGGGCTCTCCTGCCTACTCTGCAGGCAGATTGTGCGCTGCTGCTCACACAACACCGCAGCCAACCACGGGCATTGTTCTTCTGAGTGGCAGCCTCTTACATTTTGATTTATGCATTAACGTTCTACTCTGTCTCCCGCCTCTCTCTCTCTTCTCGTCTCTTTGCTTTCCTTTCTCCTCTCTCCTGGAGGTGGTGGACACAGAATGTTGATGAGAGTGATCACACTGACGGCTTGTTGTGTGTTGTCACTGCAGTGCTACACGCCTGTTAGCGACTCGCACACAGCATCGCCGCACATTTGCATCGTCGGACATCCCAGCAGACTCTAACTTTATATTCATGTCCACCCTCACGCAGGTTGAGATGAGTCCTTGTGAATACATTTACATTAGGGTGGTAGCGGAAACATTTTTGGCTGTCCCTGCTGAAATTACCAAGTTCTACCTTTATGCCCTTGAATTTCATTTTCCTCTAGTTTTAAGCTGCTGGATGAGTCCTGCAGATACACACGGGTAGGAGGCTGCAGCTGGAATAATCAGGGTGTTACAGACGTGTCTTCTGCTTTTAAAGTTCCAGACAAACTCGGGCTGTCAAGAAATATTCAAAATTTTAAGATATATGTATTGAAAACGAGACATTCGAATATGAAAATTAATTTGCAATTGTCAGCCACCTAGTACAAATGATGAACAGCGTGTGTGAATAGTTGATCATTGTCTGGATAATTCACAGCGAGCTAGTTGATGTTTCTGTCATACGTGACACTGAAAGAAAACAAACATCCGAGAAGAAAGGTCATTTACACACATGCGACAGGATTCAGGAACTTCTGTCGGTAAGAGCTGACGCCAAAATTATCAGACACATTCAAGGAATGGCAAGAGACTCGTTTTTTTATGATCAAATTGCGAAGCTAGCCACATGTCTACGGTCCTTTTATGGTATTTTATGGTATTTTTAAATGCATATTTGTGCTGAAATAAATACACCTATACATTTACCTATACAAGTAGTTATGTCTCCCATTGTATTGGTTATCTAAAGTTAAATCTAAACTTTTCATGGCTGTAGTTTTGAGGACTACTCAACAACAGGTTGTGGTGTTTGCTGGCTGCAGTGCATCATGGTTGTCCTGGCGATGCTCCTGCAGTGTGCAGGAGGAATGTAGTGAAACGCTGCAGGGGAAGGACTTGTGCTATTGATTGACAGTACAGAGCTGACCGGCTGCAGGGGCTGGAGCTCTGGAGTTCTTTGCTGCATGCACTTACTGACCGAATACATTACAACAAAGCCATCTCATTGACGTCTTTCAGATCAGAATGCTCTCCTGTATCCTTGGCTCTCTGTGACACTCTCTTCATCTCTGTCTTCATATCAGGCTCTGTCCAAATATTTCTCCTGCTTCTCTCTCTCTCTGTCTTCCCTGCCTCTCCGTGTCTCTCCTGCTGGCCAGACTGCTGCAGAGCTCTTACAGAAAAGAAGCATAGTGAGATATGGCACTGCATCATAATGCCTGAAACGTGCACTTATCACTCACTCGCTGCACCTCTCCTCTCCTCTCCTGTCCTCTTCGGGTTTATTGACCCTCCGACAACTCATGTCAGACGTGTGCTCACTGTCAACGATGTGCGTAAACCACCGGGACTCACGTGTTGACGCTCGTCACCTTCAGACCACAGAGGACTGCGGTTATAAGAAAGCGAGATGTGAAGCTGCACTGGTTTTCTTGTTTGTACCCTCAGCTCTGTGCTGTAAACATCCACCCGAGGGAAGCCCTTTGGAGATGGCCCCGTTACGGGTTAGAGGAGGAAGGGGCAGTGTTGCCCTCGAGCAACATTAGTTCCTGCAGCTGTATGCAGCCATGTGAGGGTGACTCTGCATCTCTGGGGCATTTACTCACAGCTTTGTCCCCTGTTTACCTCATGGTTTCACCTCATTGCCGACATCAGGCAGTTGCACGCAAACGCACGGACGTGCCCGAAGGTCCATACACGGCATTAAAGTAAGGATGGTCGGGGCAAGAACTGTGCAGTGAGTGTGAGCTTTGGATCAGAAGCAGGTTCTAAAGCAGGTTGACTGCGTACACCAGAAGCCCTTTACTGCTTATCCCTCTGCTGTATTCTGCTCTCGTGTTGTGCCGCCCCACTACATCAAAGAAATGCAGCTTTTTCATCACATACGGTTGCAGATGATTGTTTTGCATACAGAATTTCCAACCTAAGTGAAATTCGAAATTACAAGGTTGGTTCACCAGATAACAAAATAACATATTTCCTCACTTACTGCACCTCATAGTTTATCCAAACATATAGTTTTAGTTTTGTTTGCCCACGTTTTCAGGTATTTGTCTCCGAGATTTCTGCTGACACCTCACCCCTGGAATCCACCGGGTGAGTCTGCGCCGCAGCAGCTAGTGTGATCGCGGCCAGTCTAGACAATGATTCGATTCCACCAGACGCAACGCAGTGCGTTTCAGAAGCGCCCCAAAAGCAGCTCTCCGCTCTGCTCAGCTAAAAATACACCCTAGGTGTATTTCTGACGGAGCTGCGGGTCGTTGCATATGTTGCGATCGTATCGCATCACTACATCTCCACTACAACACCACATGGATGATGAGAGGTTCATCTTTTTACACAACACAGCCACAAATCTTTGATCCATTTCGTTCATAACTGGACTTTTAACGGTATTAACTTTGTCTGAAGGCTACAGCACAACAATAACAACAATAAACACAAATAAACAGACAAAAAATATTTAACTATACGTAGCCAACTTATTGTTTATGGTAGAAGCACAAATATCCAGGAAAATCAACAAAAACTGCAAGTCAGCTCCCGGTGTGGTGTGACGGAGGGCGGGACAAAAAAAAACGAAACACGGCACATCTGCGCCTCGTGGAATCCTGGCATCACTGCAATTGAGGTGAATGACATTTCACTTGTGGTGCTCACGGCATTGAAAAAAAATCCATTCATACATTTCAAAAGCAACGTCTTTCCAGAAACACTGACACTTGATAATTCAGACCTCACAATCCCAGACAAATGTAATCTGACTACTGATAGCATCAGAGGTAAGTGAGAAAATATATTTTTTTGTAATTCGGGTGAATCGACCCTTTAACTGGTATTTGCCTTGATGAAAGTAACTCATGATGCTACTATGCTACGCAAATGATACTCTTCTTCTCCAGACTTTGAGAGCTCAGTAGATGTCTGTTTTTATTTTTCATATTTTGCATATTAAATATCTTTATTTTTTTTTTCCCCTTTTTAAAAAAAACAGTATAAAATACACAGTATTGCACATATTAAATCAATTGCACTTCTTTAAGGTACAGATAAACATCTAGTTCTCTCTTGATGCTACAGCATAACTACTGAAAGAAACCTACCTGGCATGTACAAGAGTGGAGGTGTGAATCACATGTAGCCAACAGAAAGCAGCATGTCGGAGCTTGTGAAGGTCAGACCAGCAGTGGTGTCTGCTAGTTTGCAAGGTGTTGTTGTGACAGCAGATAAAGATTTGTTCTTTTATGCCCTTGAAACCACTTTGGCGCATGTCCTGTTTTTTGGGGCAGTGTTTTTGGCTTTGAGAGTGACTTCGGTTTTATGCTCCTGCGGGCGTTGAATATTTTCTTTTTCAATATTGGCTGCTTTCCCACTCATTATAATGGTATTAGCCCTATTTGATGCTATACAACATATATTTATATATATATATAGTAAATGCAAATATTATTTTGACTGTACATAGTCTCTGAACCCTGTATAGAGCTCCTACATGAGTTTTTACTTTACAATAGATGGGAAGCGATGAGCAGGAGCTAGTGATTAAAAAAAAAAAAAAAAGGGGAGGGGGGGACGACAAAAAAAAACAAAGGTTTTTTTTTTTCATTCTCTTTAAAAATGGTTTCTTTAGAAGCTAGAAAATATCCTGCAAAATCCGAGGGTTGTAAAAAGCATGCAAGGCTCCGCTCCGCCGCCCTGCACTGTAGAAGCCCTGGTTGTGATCAGAAGTGGCACATTCAGTCTTTGTGGCTTGGTTTCAGTCGCGGATGCAGGAAACTGCAGAAATACAATCACAGCTATCTTCTGGTACCCCTCACATGTGCTAAGAACCAACATTAATTATTACACTTGGTTTCATGACTGAAACAATAAAGGATCTTTAAACTCGCCTGCGTGTTGAGCCAGAACTCTGTAGTTTTATACCAATGCAGTTTGATTGTATGGGCTTACTTTAGGGTATTCAGTGACCGTGTGCACGATGAGGGTAGTAAGAACTAAGTTTGATGTATGCAAAGGAATTAACAATCAGCAATGTTCCTCCGATGCACTGTTTGAAGTGCAGAGCCCCCTCCACTGCAGCTCAAATAAATATATTCCACTAAACCTTAAAGTGAATGTATATAGATATATATTTATATAGAAAAAAGTACATTGACGTCTAACTTTGCAAATGTTATTACGAAAATAAGTGTTATTTATTCATTCTTTACTTCAAAGTCAGTTGATTCAAGGAGACATTTTAGAGATGGATAGAAAGGTGATCATAGAACTCCAATAAACATCTCTGCCTTCTTTGTCCTTTACGTCTCTTCTTTACATATTAGGAAAGTCTTCGATCTGTCACGGATGGTAGGCGGTCTACGTGTGAGTTAATTCTCAAAATAGTTCTTTTTAATTACTCTGGAGAAAATGTATCCTGAACAGTGTTAATTGTGCTTTGCAGTATGGTGATATGCTGTTGACCTCAGAGCCTGGTGGTTGAATTGCCAACCTCTCCTGGAGGCTGGGACGAAAGACAAAGTCCCCACTGGTGAATAGAAATGTGACGGTCACTGAACCATTATCATAGAATAGGACCCCGTAGACGTCAGCTAGAAAAATATATGCAAATAGACAGAGGGAAATCAAATTCGTCTTCTCACCTTGCTGATCTCCAAATATGTCTCCCTGGTGTAATTTCACACCCTGTTTGAAGACATTAGTTCAAAATAACTCTGAATCCATTTTTGGTAAGCATGACATTTTGAATTTTCCATGGAATCCACACTTGTGTCCCATTACACATCCTGTCATCTCTGAGAAGGGGCTCAGTATCCAGTGGTGGAGCTCTCCGTTAATACTGGCTACCAGCTCTACAAAAAGCCAAGGAGATGTGATAAAACAGTAGACGATGGAGAAACCAATCACATATGGACGACCGCACGGACGCATAAATCCTGTGCATCGGTAGCGAGGGAGGAGACGGTCCTGTGTTTTCACAGGAACCAAAGTTTCCAGCGAGCGTGCTTCTTGGACTCGGCTTTGGACTTGCGTTTCGGGGTGGAGGTGAAGGCCTCCTGGGGGTAAGGCAGGGAGGCGAAGTGGCCGTCATCCGTAGGGCAAAGCCTCATCATCAGCGGCTGCAGCTTGTCCTCCTGCTGCTTGAAGTCCAGCTCCACACTGCAGCAAAGAAACACACAATCAGCTCAAACACCAGCGAAAACACTGCATGCAGGCAGCAACACCACCTCATCCAGGTGCTATTACAATACACGCTAAACATAATCTATCAGATATTTTATTGTATTTCAGTAGAAAGCTAGAGAGCTCAACGCACTGCAAATAGACACAAGCACATAAGAACATTTTATCCATTATCCATTATTTATTTTTATTTTGAAGCATCCTTTACTTTGACCAGGCTGCACTCATGACATGTACAATAATTTACCATATATTCTTCCTTCATTGACACTAAAAAAACACCCAAGTTTCTTTCCCCTTCATGCTTTTTTTAAACTTGACATGTTTTGACTGCCACTCTCTGCCTCTAACCACATTAAGTATCTACGTTTTGGCCTGGTCTCAATGACCCCTGCTCCAGCATCTGTCACAGCACTGCACAGCCTTGTAAAGCGACCTACATTTCTCGCTTACTCCATCCTTATTTCCCAGTAAAATCTCCCAATTTAGACTGTATTTGATTGCATTTGGCTGCCCACTTTGGCTGCCGCTGTTGTCGTATTTGTTATTTGTATTCTTAGCATGACTCATACAGCAAGCGGGAAGCCCATTAGTGTTTTTCCCAGTGAGGAGTGCTGGGTCACTGGAGGGGGTGTTGAACTGAAGATCGTTTGCTTTGCTAAAGCTAAGATCAGAGCTGGGTATTGATGTGGGCCTTTTAGGGTTTTAGTTTATATCATGTTGCTTTGATCTCTGCACAATATTCAGCAAAAGGTATGCAGAATGAATTTGTGGGATTTTTCTACACAAACGTCGAGTCTTTTCTTTTGTGTTCTCCAGTATGCTAGGCCCTAGCACACTGAGATTTATCTGGACCAGCCATCACTGTAATCCCACGCCCACGCCCGCGCACATCTGACTACTAGGTTCTGCTAAGTGAAACTCAGATTACAGCCTCAGCTGTGGTAAGTGTAGAGGGACTTTTAATCTGCTAAAGCTTCCTCCAGCCACTACACTGTCGGGCTGCTGGGTTCTCTGACAGACAAACTTACATAATGGCAGCAGCAGTCACTTCATGAATACTGCAGTTTTCTGGCTAGACGCTGCCGTTTTCCATTGTGAGAGATTATGCAGTGTCAAGGTGAGCTCTGCAGCCGGCTGCCTGCTCTGATTGAAATACAAGGCGTCTGTAATGATTGCCTGTTGTTACATAAGACATCTTTTTGAGAGATTTTTAAAGAGTTTCTTAAATCTACATTGAATAGAATTTCATCACAGCGTGCTGGATGTTGGTTGTGATTATTATTGCAGGAGAGCTGTAGGTGCAGATTATTCTGTCAGTTGCATCTCAAAGCGCTGCCAAATAATAATTTCCAGGCCAAACACATGAGGATTTGAATGTGTGACAATTTCAAATAAGGTGTCACAGTAAAATACCTCAGTTTTTACTATGTACGTTGATGCTTTTGGAATTGATTAGAACAGAACAGATGTAAATGTGAGCGTCTGACAGTGACTCAAGTAAATGTTGGGTGCTGAACCAGACACTCAGCACTTTGCATTTGTTTGACTCAGGCCTTTACACGGGGCCAAGAACACTGCAGCTATTAGCAATAAATCACAGGCTGTTAATTACACTGGTATAAATCCACTTCACTTGGTGTGAAGTCTGTTATAGCTTGTGCGTGTGTGCGTGCGTGCACGTTTGTCTGCATGTGGAAACGGTTGCATGTTTGTATTAGTAAGTTGTGTTTTGTTTGTGTGCAGCTTAACAAACTGTAATTTCCTTGTTTGGTTTGGTTCACGTGGGGCTAATGAGAATGCTTTCATTGAAACAGCCAATTATTACAACAATGATCTGAAATTAATGCTCCGCCCCTTCTGTGTGCAGAGGTGTGGGATAATTATTCTCCTGTGGGAGTGTCTCTCAATAACTGACAGCGACATGTGTACAATCTGTCACATTATAATCCAGAGCAAGGTCACTGTGTGCGTGCATGCATCCACATGTTCATGTAGGGCTGGCCGATATGAAGATATGTAGTCAAAACTATATGAAATGTCTATCATATGTATTTTTCTGTATCATTTTTATCGAAACGTTGAAAAGCCAGTGGCCGAACTGCAGTTCTGCAATATTTACGTCATTTGGACGATGATCATTGCATGTAGGAGCGAAACACAGAGTTCTAACATGGAGTATACAAAATATGCTTTACCATGTGGTTATTTCATATAGACTATTTATTAATTGAATTACCAGAAAACATGCAATATTGTGATATATATCGTTATCTAGCGAGCTAAAAAGCAAAGAAAAACAGGAGCAGGTCAAACCACACAACACATAATTCAGTTCTATTTACAGGAATTTAGAGTTTGCAAATAAAGTATCCAGTGTACTTCTCTTTAAGTATTTCATCAATGTTACCACCTGTCTCTGGCAGAGTCACCTTTTCAATGCCCTAAAAAAATGACAGAAATATCCTGTCCTTTTGTGTTATCGTGTGTTGGTAAAGACCTCACAGTCATTACAGCAGAGAATAAACAAACACAACAGCTTCATATGGAGAAATCACAGAGATTACTCAGTAGCAGTCTTAATGACTGAAAACATGACATCTCATCTTTTAGGTGCCAGGACATTGAAAAGGTGACTTTTTTGTCCTGATATGTAGAATATAATGTGACAGATGGTACACATGTTGCTGTCAATTACTGAGACATCTGTGCAGAATGGGCGGCACATTATCTATTTCAGATCAATGTTGTAAGAATTGTTTAAAACACGAAGGTATAGTATGATGATCAATATATTCTGAGCAACAGCAGCGTGCAGGATCTTCATTTATAAGTGATATTTCCAACATACCTGCATCTGAGATAGCTGGATGTGGAAAAACAACCAAACAAACACACTGGGAGCAGAAACTGACCAATGAATAAGTTAGTTGACAGTCGGTGACTCCATATTTCCACTTCTTGTTTCGTTTGAGAACCACAGTTTATAAAGACGTGTGAATCTGAAATTGGCTACAACTAAAAGGCAAAAATTAATCCTTTGCGATTTGTCTGGTTTATTTCCAAAAAAAAAAACCTTGTCGTCCTTTCGCCCTGCACACAACATGTCTGTGTTTTGTTTGGCTGTACTTTTTGACGCTTTGCCAAATAAATTTGTCCTCGGTGTCATTCGGTGTCGCAGCTCAGTAACATCTCCAAAATTAAAGATTTTCAGAGAAAAGCTACAGTAATTCATGCCTTGACATCGTTTCACCGAGACCACTGCAGCTCAAAATATTAAAATCCCTTCCTCTCATTTCCGAAAATCCACCTTATTTTTTTGTACATTCTTGCTTAATTCCTAAAAACCTGCTGCTATAAACAAGCTTATAATAATGTATCCTGATTGCTTTATCCAATCTGTTTTGGATTTAATTATCTTTTCACTGTCTTACATTTACTGATTCTTTTTATTATTCCTCCGTGTCCGTCCGTCCGTTCCGTTCTTCTGAACGTAATATCTCAGGAATGCCTTGAGGGGATTTCTTCAGATTTGGGCCAAACTTCCACTTGGACTCAAATATAACCTGATTAGATTTTGGTGGTTAAAGGTCACTGTGACCTCACAAAACACGCTTTTAGCCATAATTTAAGAATTCATATGCTTATTATGACAAAGTTTCACACAAATGTCTAATAGGATAAAATGATGAAGTGATGGCATTTTATACCCAAAACCTCAAAGGTCAACTTCACTGTGACATCAGCATTTTCTGCAAAAATGCTTTTCTGGCCATTTTTCAATGCCATAACTCAGGAAGACATTTGGTCGGATACTGAATTGTTAACACTAATTGTGTGTACCCAACTTGAAACTGTGGTGTGATTTTGCAAAAAAAAACAAAAAACAAACACTTAATAGATTTTATTAAATTCCTTCAGTTATTATGTGAGTCTGGACAGACATGGATGTAAACTGACTGGTTGGCGGAAACATACAAACACAAGGCTGTAATTCTAGCTGATGCTCTCTTACAGTTGATTTTATTTGTCTTAAATTATTCTATAAAAGCACTTTGATACCAGTTTTAGATTTTTTTTTCCGGCCCGAGGGAAGTGAAGTACGTGGGAACACAGCCCTCAGCGTCATGATGTATAAAAAGATCAGGATGTCTTCTGAAGTCAAACTCAAGCTCTCACATATTAAACGTAATTCTCGGGCTACAAAATTAACAGGCTCTTGCAGCTTGAATAACTGTACTAACACAGCATCAAAGGACTGTGTGATCAATGTGTTTGTCAGAGTCTAATGAGTGTGTCGTGGTGTCATGGAGGTATATGCAATATGCTTGAGCCTTTTTCTTCTCTTAAAACGTGTAAAGACACAGAGAGATCTCTACCATTTGTTGTACTGCAGCTCAGTGTTGTGTGTTTTGCAAGATATGTTTCCTGGTACAATCAGAAGATGCAATTTCAATTCATGCTCTGAGGATATACTGCACATTATCAGTGTGTTATTGTGTGTGTGTGTGCTTCTGTAGGCTTAACTGTAGACTGTGCAGTTACTTTAGAATGAGTTTAGGATTATTTGTCTTACTTATCTACCTTGCAGTAGATTGGTGTTCACCTGTATCCACCACAACTTTTAATTCAGCTCTTTTTAATCTCAAATATGCTGAAAGTATTACATCAAGTACAAGGTGGTCAAATAAAGAAAGAAAAAAAAAAAACGACTACAATGACCCAAAAACCTTCTTCACATATGAAGTAGGGCTGGGTGATAAATCCAAATTCCTCTATCCTGATATAAGTAATTTCATATCTGGATAACAATATACCCATGGGTCCTTGAAATCCCTGAAACTTTGTGCATTTGAGGGAAAAAATTCAAGGCCTTGAAATGTTTAGAAAATGGACATGGGTGATTGAAAGTGCTTGGATTTATATATTTTGATTTCTATTTGATTAATTTTATTTTCCCAGTGTTGTAACTAATTAATCTTGATCCGCGTCTCAAACGATGCCGTGTTGAGTCTTTGAATTTGAAGGAATAGGGCCTGGAAAGTCCTTGAAATGTCCTTGAATTTGATGTTTAAGAAGGTGTGGGAACCCTGGATATATATCACGATATAGCATGTCTTCTGGTAATTCAATAAATAAATGGTAAAGCCTGTTTTTGTATACTCCATACTTCATGTTAGCAAAACAGCGGCTCTCGCTCCAGGTGAAGCGTCGTCCAAATCACGTACTGGTTTTTTCGACATTGCAGTAGAAACAATATATAAAATTACATAATATATACATTTTTATATCATTTTGACAATATATATCATCATAACACCCAGCCCACATATGAACACAGTGATCAGGGATTAACCTGCGAGAGTCTCAGACTGATAACACCATCGTGAATGTTGCAATTTAGAATGCGTGCGTCGACCTGCTGCATGTTTCCTGACAGATCCTGTACTACACTGCCCAATCAAACACAAATGTCATGACAGGATTTTCAAAAGATAAAATCTGAGCTCATATGCAGAAACCCTGTTTGTACATCTCAATTTCCAGCCTTTATTATGAATGTTTACTTGCCTCATCTGACACATGTTTAAAGCACTTAATACCCTGCATGTGATGTCAGATTATAAATCATCATTCAGCTACAATCATTTGAGTGCCCTTTCAAATTCACATGCTACCTGCATTTTTCAGGTTAAATAAAGCCCTATAGCAGTATTGTAGTCAAACTAAATCCTAAAACACACTCTCTCAAATTACATATTTGAACAGCCTGTAGATTCATGATGCTCTGAACACAGCAGTGATCCTGGGAGCTGTTTATTTTATCTTAGCCTGAGTTATTTTTGTGGATCTGAATCTACGCTTTAATTAAATTTGCTAATGTTTTAGCTTTAAATCTGCCAGGAGAAGCATACAAAGAAGAGGTAAAGTTGCAGGTGTCTTGGGAACAGCACAGCAAATAAAAAATTAAATGTCACTGAAAAGAAAAAAAAAAAAAAAGAATCAGCATAACTTCGTTTGGGAAAGAAAAAAAAAAAAAAAGCAGAGTGAAAAGATAATCATCTAATCTTTGAAACGTACTCCAAAGGCCTTTTAATGAAAAATGTATTAGTCTCTAGCCGGCCCAGTTATCAGCATGTCCTTATGAAACTGTCACGGCCCTGCTGCATCGCTCCACATTTTGATTTTTAGTGAGCGGATTTTGTTGGCATTTTTCTGTCCCCGAGCCGCCACTCCCCTGAGTGGGTTGTTGGATCGGAACAAATTGAAGAAGGCACTTTGGACCTTGTCGGTCTTTAACCTCTCTCCCGCCACTCGCTTTGTCTCTCTCTCACTCACTCCCGCCCTTTTCCTGTCATGTCCTAAAAAGTGTATATACAATAAAAAATAAAAAAAACCCTCAATTGAACTCATTCATCGACACACACACCTCTCACCTGCCCTTTACACTTCATACGGCCGTGAGTCTTTATCTCTCGTCGTCACCTTCATCCTCTCTCTGTCTCCCTGCTTCACATTCTCACCCTGCCTTCCTTTTTGTTGCCTTATCTTGCCCGGGTGTGATGTGCTCTTCCCGACCGTCCCTTCACACTGTCTGTCCTGCCGAGGATCACTTTTGTAGCTATGGTAACCGGCTTGCCACCATGTTGGAAAACATCATTATGCTCGCACAAAAAGAGCTATCTTCCCCCGGCAGAGTGGTGCGGCAGGACAGCCTTACTGCTCAGTAATTTCCATATGTTATAATGTAATCAGCTCTTCAGCCTTTAGCAACGCTTAATTGATTTTCATAGCCTCGCACAATAGATGGGAGATTTTTTTTTTCCCCCTTCTTCTTAAATACCCATTCATTTTTTTGAAAATATTATATTATTTGCACTGTGTTATTCAAAGATTGTTTTACAATCAGATAGTGAGTTTAATGATCAGCTGTTGCTGAAGACATGCAAGCTATTGAAAAAAAATGGACTGATGGGAAATAACTACAGGTCATTGTGAACAATACCCAGTGGAGGGGACCTCCCCAATCGCCTTCCTTAATCACAACCACTTAAATCTATCTCCCTGTTTGATCAGCACATTAGCCCATATAAATGCAATGTGAGGAAAATGAGATTACAGGGTTTCTGCCTCAAGAAGACGCATCACGACTTAATGTCTGTGGTTTTGGAAAAAAGGAAAAAAAAAAGTGGAATGCATTTTAAATCCCCAGCTTTTTTGCACCATCCTGCCTGTCTCATTCCC
>JAOVVB010246135.1:0-21090 GCA_028570985.1 Heterobranchus longifilis | reverse complement strand
TGTGTGTGTGTGTGTGTGTGTGTGTGTGTGTGTGTGTGTGTGTGTGTGTGTGTGTGTGTGTGTGTGTGTGTAGTTGTACTTTGTGTAGTCTATATGAGCTAGCATTTATTCTCAGTGCCAGACAGATCAGTTGCATAGCAACAAGAACTTTTTGAGGAACACTTTCACCAGTGGAATGTGTCCGAACAGTAAACATGGAAAGAAAGAGATACAAACCCCCAAATTCCCATGTCCAAGTTTAAAAATGACACAAAACAGATGGTTTGTAATTGAAGAAATCATAGTCTATTAAACTCTGGAAATGCAGCAGAAGATAGGCTATAAAAATCAGAACATCATAAGACAGCTGGAAATTGCAGCTAAATATTTAACTGTCAGACAGTATATTTCCCAAAGATCAAGAACTTCCATTAGTGAGGAGAACCAGTACCAGAACCATTCGATCAGTATGGAAGCATTTTTGTATACATACAGTTTCTGCACTACAAGCAGTTGAGGTGATATTTACTAAGGAAAATGTTTGAGGAAATGTTTTACAGACTATGTGTAAATTGTGTGTAAATATGTGTCTCTTAGCATATAAGTAAACATTCTCTGCATACATTATAGTAAACATGCACAGGCACTGTGCTGCATGCTTACACATGACACTGACACTGACACTGACAATGTCAGGCCTCTATGCTAACTTTTTTTCCCAAGGAGTATACGTGCTTCTAAATGAAAAAGATTAGACGCGCACAAATAAATAGTGAAAAATGTTTCAAGTAACACAGAGTTTATTAATAAACAGTGTGTTACATTGCATACTATAAACACAGTTTTCAAAATAATTTCTAACATTCTCTAGGCGTGCGTGCGTGCGTGCGTGCGTGCGTGCGTGCGTGCATGCGTGCGTGTTTTCAATAGTACCAGAGGTCAGATCAGAATCCAGTTAAACAAGCTTGCTTCTTACTGTAGATTACCCCCTTTTCTTCCTACTGTATATCCTCCTCTTATTCTCTCTCTTTACTGTTCATTAGTGAGATTGACCAGCTGTAACAAGTGATGATATACTAAATGACATTGCAGGGCTTCTCACACACTGTCCTGTGTTTCATTAGCATGGTAGTGCTTGGGGCCTTTAGCAGGGTGTGAAAAGAAAACCTTCTTTTCATATCTAGTGTGGTTACATTAAAAATGACTTGTCACTGGAGGCTTATTTCCATCACTGCCATTGGGGATTCTCAAAGTGGGTGTTCCCAGCAGCCAAAAGTGTGGTAACAACAAAAGAAGCTAGAGAAGGCAATTTCTGAAGATTAGGGAAGCCACAGCGAGGAATTTTTTTCCACTAGTTAATAAACCTGTGACAACACCGGTCAAATGGGGTTTTATCTCTATTTTAAAAAAGCAAGTGGTGGGGGGTGGTGGGCAGTTAATCAGTGTATGCCCCAACACTGTAACACTGACCGGTAACACGACTGTGGCAAGCCTGAAGACATGTTGAAAAGCTGACACTAGACTGGGTTACTGGCTTTAAAAGTTGAATAATACCAATAATGTACGATATTGGGAATATTTAAAGGTAGGTTAAAAGTAGAGCAGCCCCCTTTTAGTCAATTAGTGGACTAAATCGATTGTTTTGATCTTAGTCGATTTCTTTAGTCGATTAGTTGTTTTTTATGCTTTTTTCATGCTGAATTACTTATTTCCAAGAAACCTATGATTCTTTGTGGAGAAACTCAGTTTTACAAATCTGTCGATTAAATCAACTAATCAATTAGTCGACAAAATGTGTGAGTTAGTCGACTAAGAATTTCTTTAGTTGAGGACAGCCCTAGTAAAAAGCTGACACTAAATTAAATTACTGGCTTTATAAGTTGAATAATGCCCATAATATTTGAAAGGAATACGTTAAGGTTTGTTGAAAAGCTGACACTAAACTGAATTGCTGGCTATAAAAGTTGAATAATGCCCATAACGATTGAAAGATATGAAACATGGAATTTGTTTGAATGGAGTTTCTGAAAGTAAGAATGCAGACTTTTTGTCACGGTAAACATGGAATATTTCTGAAAGTATGACAAGTATGAAAGATACAGGATACCAATAATGTCCTAATTGAGCTGAACATTTTGATGCTTGAAGTTTCTACGTTGAAAAATGTGGAATAATTAAAATTTATCAGAACATAGGTTGTGATTCCTTCCAGCATTCACACCCAACTCATCATCAAGTCGTAGATCTATAATTGGTGAGAACTGTAAATCACATGCTATGTGCATATTTGCCCTTCGCACTAATAAATCACTGGTTCAGCATTTATTGTATTGTAATTTTAGAACAATCGAGGACCATGCTTTCTGTTTGCAGTTATACCAGAGTACCAGATTTGTGTCTCAGTACACAGTTAAAGTAGGAGTGTGGGGCTCTTTCCCTTTTTGTCTTTTACAGACATGGACATGCATGAAAATTTTCCTATAAACATATTTGTGTTGGTCAACATCTTGCTGACACTGTTAGCTCTTAATGTGACAGCAGGCCACAGAAGAACACAAACTACTGCTACTACTGTATATGAAATGTGTTTTTATGCTGTGTTGTCATGGCTGCTATATTTCTTATACAACTTTCTCTTAAGTTGCTGTGAGTTAGGGTTAGGCGAGCAAATTATAAGCACATTTTTCAGTTAACGTCAGACTGAATTATTCATTGGCTGATTGTTTTTCCATTCTTCCAAACATTTTTGCTTGTTAGGATTCAATCATTGGATCATAATATATGAGAATTAAGACTTTAAAAAAATGTTTTATTCAAATATTTCCCCCATCTTTTCCATATCTCTGCTTTCTTTCAAACTAGTATTCTCACTCTCTCTTAGTCCATATGTCTACTTTACTAAGATGTTTAATCTAAATTCAAATGTCCTGAACATTTCAGAGTGCTGGGTGAGGGATGTTGCCACATTGTCAGCAAATCTCTCTTGTCAGCATCTGGATGCAGCACAGCCTAAATAGAGCTGCCTCTCTTTACTCTGCTACTCCTGCACCAGGGCTGTTGTTTAAAGCTATGATTCATACAATTAACATTTCAAATAAAACACTCTTTATGGATATATATGATGAGAAATTAGCGCATCTTGGGGAAAATCTTTGAGAGGGAATATTGGCTTTTTCTTGGTGGGAGAAAAAAAAGAGACAGGATGCAATACTGGGCTTCAAAATCAAACACTGAAAACCTTATTTCTTATTCCTTCCTCATTTACAACATTTCCCATTGCCTTTAGATTAACAGAAATTAATGCTATTTCAAAGTAGGCCTGGCCAAATTGTAATTCAACTGAAACTGCATTAGTTATCATTGTAGCATGCAGATGAAGATGCTCAGTGCAATAACTGTGTGCTCGTTCCATACTGGAGGTAGCATGGTCAAAATCTGGACTGGTGTAGTTTCACACATCAGTCTTTTTTTTTTTCTTTCTCTGTTTTCTCCCCAATTGTACTTGACACACCATGCAGTCAATAATGTAATGTAAGAGTGGCATGATATTGCAGTGATGTATTGCTCACTGTTTTGTGGCTATAAATTTACTGTTTGTCTTTGGCGTCTACATATTCTAACGAGAGTCATGTTTCAAAGCTTTTTGACATGTTGTGTACAGTTTTACTGTAGGCGTTCAACCTTTTTTCCACCCTAACATATATTACCAAGGCACGACACATTACTGATACAGCAGTTGTAACCTAGTTGACCCTACATTCAAATTGGTGGGAGGGACTATAGATTGGTTTGTTCTGGCCATCAATCTGTCACACACAACGCTGACATGCCAGTAATCAAATTTTAAGACACCTCCAGAGAATAATGCATGTCATCATTCATTTCTGGCATTCTCTAAATTACACTGATTGGCCTGAGGGGGCACAGCAATGTTTGTTTAATTGTCTATATGTCATGCTCAATATATTGGATACTGCTGATCAGATCCAAATACAATGTTTGGAAGAGCGAGTGTACCATAGCATTTGCTCACTTTTGTGTTGCATATCTCACTGGATATTTGACCACATATTAATTTGATTTTGACAAAATGAGAAATTACTTGTAAAATTTCAGAACTACGCTAAGGTTAAGCACCACAGTGTATGTATTATTGTGAGTACATAGTACAGTACATCCCATACATGGTGGTACATACAATGTTAACCAATGTTTACATTGGATATTTGCTTGATAATTTAGAAGCCTGATAGCTAGCAGAAAGATGCAGACGGTCTCTGACTGTAAGGTTATACTGGCTCCTCAGGCACAAAGACGGATAGCAAACAATAGTCAATACTGTAGGCACCATAGTCAGGCGTTGGTGGTGGTGTTGGGTAATAGTAATTAGTGCATAAAGTTGCTGTTTTTTTAAATGTGAAATCAGCCCAGATTAAATTGCATACAGTAATAACCACCTTATGCCAACATGAGTAAATAAAAAACATACTATTGCTATTATCAGCACATTTATATATATATATATATATATATATATATTACAGCACTATTTGTGTGAGTGTGTGTTACAGACAAAAATGGAAAATGGAAATGGAAATGTAGGCCTAGCCTAAACTGGTAAATATTATATATATATATATGTATATATATATATATACATATGCTATGTGTATATATTATTTTTTCTCTCTAAATCTTGGGGACAATTTTTCTGAGATTCCCCCCCTCAATTTCTGACACTGTCTTCTTCATGCACTCAGATAATCTGTCTCCAGCTTTTTTCCCACTCAAGGTCATAGACGATCTGTAAAGGAGAGCGTTGCCTCTCTGTCAGCACTCTTTTCCCCTCTTCTCTTATTTCCCTCTTCCTCATCCTCTTCCTCTCTGTCTCCGCTGTCCTGCCCTGTCCTGTCCTGTCCTGCGGTGGAGAGATCTGGCAATCGTTCAGTGTAACTACTTGGCTCTGATTAATTGGCTGTTTAAAAAAAACAAACATGGTCCTTGAAAAGTTCCCCTCACTTTAAAACAACTTATTTTAGATGGAGTTTGAAGTGTGACAGTGCATTAGTGCTTATTCGTGGGTAGTGAGCACAGTAGGTTCTTCTGTTAATTGTATTGGACAGTGAGGTTGAGGCATTTCCAAAGTGTCGTACTTTTTAAACCTCCTCGCTGTCAACTGTTATAGCATTAGGACACTCTAGAGATGAATTAGAAAATGCTCTTGCCTATTTAAACAAACCCCAACCACTCTGGTGTCAGTTAAATAAGTGCTAAATGAGAACTAAAATGCATTCAGAATCATATTCAAGAGACATCACCTCATGTTTACCCAAAGCAATTGTTTAACATTGGCCTGGTTCCAGATACAGTGGGGATAAGGTTGTCATTTTTACAGATGACAAAGTCATCAAGAATGTCATTAGTTTTGTAGGTATTTCTTCACAAACCAAAGCATTGGACTAATTCACTACCATTGCTAAAAAAAAGGAACCTCACTTCCTGTAAGAACCATCACTTAATGTACTGGTGTAGTGAACAGCTCATTAAGATACTTAAATTTATAATATGTAACATTTCCACACTTACATTATCCCAAATGTTTACAACAAAGTTCAAACCAGAGGAATTTTTAATCAGGGCACGGCACATGTCTTTTGGTCGCAGAACGCATGTCAATGGCATCATCACATCTCCTCTGTGCATTCATCAGGATCCACAAAAAAATAACTTCAGACATCTGTATCTTAAGTCATCAGAGAAACAAGCAGAGGCATGGTTAGCAGCAGCTAACTAGCTAGCTCTCCAGCCTACAGCAACTCGGCGCTGAACTGCATCGGAAAAACAACTGCTTTATTCAGTGTGTTTACCGGTTTAAATCAGCTGGTCCATTTGTTTTGGAGAGTAAGAGGCCTCTGTGGATAATCTGGCTTTGGGTACAAACCTCTTGACCATCTGAATCTGAAGTTATCAGAGCAACAAACGGAGAAACCCTTAGCAGCACCTCGCTTCGCAGCCTCTCAAGTGCCGTGCCGAAGCCTGTGGGAGAAACACTATTTTAAACACGGAACTGCTTTATAGTGTTTTTACTGGTTAAAATCACCAGGTCTGTTTGTTTTGTAGTGGAGGAGACCTCTGTGAATAATTCGGCTCCTGTTAAAAACCTCCTGAACGATTGATTGAGAGACTCCTAGTGGCAGAATATTACATGTCGTACATTTAACTAAAATTCATAAAGAATATGGTGGTCTACAGTAGAATCTGTAGTTATTCAGAAGACTAGAAGACTTTCAGTTTAATGAAAAAACGCAGAGTTCAGTGTTCTTGGCATTTTCTCTCCTCTATCAGAAAAGGAGTTCACAGTGGCAGTGCACATTTGTAGGGCTGCCCCCCCTTAGTCGATTAATCAACTAATCAGTTGTTTTGGTCTTAGTCGACTAAGATTTCTTTAGTCGATTAATAATTTTTTATGCTTTTTTTCATGCCGAACAACTTATTTCCAAGAAACTCAAGAGCACATCTCTGGTAAACCCAAGATTTTTGTGGAAAAACTCAGTTTTACAGATCTGTTGATTAAATCAAGTAATTGATTAGTTGACAAAAGTTGTTAGTCGACTCGACTAAGCATTTCTTTAATCAAGGACAGCCCTACACATTTGGTTACATGAATCTGACACAGGAGATGGAAGATATTTAGGGCAGATGGCTATAGGGATTGAATGCTGGTTTACAGTTTAAGGACAGTATGGCATTCACTAAGGGGTGAAATACCTGTAAATCTCTCAACAGTATACTGTGGGTAGTTTCACATTTTCACAATTATACATAGTTTTTAGATGTCACTAGTGTTTGCTTTCATTTTAGTGAGCTACATTGACTTGTTAGTATTTACCGGCTCATATTTGCTTTATGGATCTTCCTTACCTCCAGCTAAACTGACAGCCCTTTATATTGACAGACCATAATGTGTTCATAGTATGTTTGGAGTCCACTTATTTCCCTTCCTGTCACTGACTCAGAACACCTGTCATTGCTGATGTCAACAGAACAGAAATATGTTGTATAATGTAGAGGGACTGCCTTTAACCTCATTTAAGTGAATTTAGTGTTGTTTGTTTTTCCATACGAAAAGCAGCATGAGGGTTTTTCCAAGAGCCCTTAAGTCATAATCATCCTTACTTCGCAAACAGTCCCGTGAGAGTGTCGAAATCCTTATCTGACAATGTGTTTTAATATTAATTTAACAGGGGAATTATGTAATTACTTCTTATAAGGAAAATAATGTACAAAAGCATTGCAACAAAAGAGTATTTAAAACATAATACAAGTTGTCCTGTGTTGCTGGGAAGACTATTGTGTTCAACTGAGAATTAACTCTATTCAATCACAATTGGCTGTATCTATTCATATGCGTGTTCCAGTCTTTTTATAAACTATGTGGAATTGTCCAGCTTACAGACATGCAAGACTGATTAATCCTCTGCCACAGCTTAATCCTCACACCTCACCTCAACCAGGCATTCATTTCCCCTGGAAATGGGGGAATAAGCACTGAATATATGGCTATTTAGGAGGGAGTGTATGTGTCGAGAGGGAGAGGAGATAAATGAAAAAGAAAAAAAAAACGAGGAAGCTACAGTAGGGTAGATTAATGGCTTTGGACATCCAGCTTTTCTCGTTTGTACCTCACTGAATACTCTACCAGCTGAACAGATTTCAGAAGCAGGCAGCTTTGTTAGATTATCAGTACAACAATGTGTGTTTTTTTTAAGAATTAGCTCTGCTCCCAGGGGTCAGCCAATCAAGAACAAAGACCCCAGCAAGGTGCTTGGTTTCCTCTGCAGGAAATGGAGGGTAGAAATTAGACTTCCATCTAAACCTACTGTATGTATGGGTGGTTTAGAAAAATAAAATAAAACTCTTGTGGATCTCCACATATACTAGAATATTAAGAGCTCTATGTTGTAATGACTGTAGTTACAAAAATATCAGTTTTATCAGATTTAAATATATTCTTAGATATTTAGCTGTTTTTAAAATCCAAAACCTTTTGTTTTTATCTAAGAGAAAGCAAAGGAATATGATTTTTAATGTAATAGGTGTAAGTAGAGAGCTAGCTAATCCAATCACATCTTCTGTGTGCAACCTTGACTGTGCACTTTGTCGAAAGTCAATTACCGACATGGGGAGGAGGAAAAGTAAAAGCTCTGTTTGACCCGGATGTCTCAACAGTGAGTGTTGGTCCTCCACCCACACATTACCTCTCGCCACTCTCTTTACAACCTTCTAAAACCTCTGTGTTTGCACTTGTTGTTAGGTGTTAAGAATGGACCATGTGGTCATTCATTAATATTTCAGCAGCACCACAATTGCTGAGCCACCAGCCTATCTGCACAGTTTCTGCACTGCCATTCAGCCTTTGAACATTTTGTTCATATTTAACAAGGGACATACTGCCGAAATAAAATGCAGTGCCATCACTGAATTCAGTGAAGTAAGGATTGGGTCATTATTGCATTTATACAGCTACATTAGACTGGTGTTGAGTTCTGGCTGTCACTGACACTCAGAGATCTATCCATGCTGCAAACATTTTATTTAAAGTTAATTTACTGCACATCATACTGATACTGGGCCAGGAAGAAATACTGCCTGACTTAATTTAATCTGTTAAGCACATTATATCTGAACATAATAATACACATTTAATTAATAACATGCAATTAGTGTTTAAAGTGATTTAATTTTGATTTATTCAGTGTTAGATAAAATCAGTAGTTACAGTACATAAAGTACTAGTCATATTTTATTTCTTGCCCTTATGTATTTGGCATATTGCATAGTGTTTTAGTAATTTGTAAGGACAGTTGATACCTGTTAATTTTCCATGGTAGTCACCAGGTATCCTTAAATACCTTAAGTGCATTATGCATATTTTCTTGTCATATCATCAAGACACTGTGCATGCTACAAGATGTAATCACAGTATGTATGCCAGTCTGTTTGTAAAGATACACGTTGTTTGAATATGTATTGTAAAACTCCTAAATCCCTGTTTATATTATGGAGCAGCTTGCTGCATTCATTTGCATATTAATGTCAAAAGAATCCCACGACTACTGAGGCTACCTATTGCTTTTTAAAATACTGAGTTTCTGTCCAAACCAATTGTGTTATTAATACAGATATGTTGACATAAATATATTTACTAATTAATGCATTAGATTTCATCAGAGTATCGACACAGCTGTCTGTTTGTAAAGACACAAATTATTTGAATATGTACTGTAAAACTCCTAAACCCCTGTTTATATTTTGGAGCAGCTTGCTGCATTAATTTGCGTATTAATGTCAAAGGAATCTCAAAACTACTGTGACTGCCTATTGCTTTTTAAATACAGAGTTTCTGTGTTATTAATGCAAATATGTTGACATAAATATCTTTACTAATTAATGCATTCTTAAGCTTAATTAATGAAGTCATTAGAGTTGCTGCTAAAATGGGTTAGGGTTAGAGGAAATTAATTAACAGTAAAGAGCAACCTGAACACAAGGAAAGAAGGATGGTCCCATATAGGACTCGAACTATAGGATGCTGAGTTACGTAGCAGAAATTATAGACTGCTCCCACTACGGCTGCACAATATGAGGAAAATATGTGATATGCGATAACATTGTTGAATATTGCAGTGACGGTATTACATGCAATAAATAAAGTCATATCAGTTCTGCCTTTCTGCTGCTTTCAGTACACTGCTAAAATACATTGTATACAAATAGCTTGTTGAAGTTATTTCCAACATTATTTTATTGAACAAATTGAACATTGAACTGAACACAAAAGGCAGCATTAAAAAAGAAAGAATGATAGTTAAATTTTAAAGAGCAGTTGTCTACTGATACTCTTTTTCAACTAACTCAAAAAATCCCTGAGTGTCTTTCGCATTGTGTTTATTGCGCAAGTTGATATTGCGATGACGATATATTGTGCAGGTCTACCTCCCACATGAACAGACAAATTCTAACTTCATCTTTCTGACAAAAGTCTATATTTGGGTACAGGGGGTACAGCCTCAGTGGAAAAAGGTGAAGCGAGTCATTGTGTAATGTTCCCTTCTCCTCTGCCTACCCTTGCCTCTGGGTTTGGTATGCAGGAAGCTTAACTAAAGAGAATTTGACCGAGTTCACTCGTACGATGTCTCCCTGTCTGCTGGCTCTGTGTGTAAGTGTGTGTATGTGGATGTAGGTGCACTTTCGGGCTTGTGTGTGTGTTTCCATTAGTCTTATGGCTTATTGCTGTCCTTGGGGAGTTAGATGAAGCTCTCCATCACTCTTGGAACAAGGACTGAGAGAAGAGAAAAGGGACACAGCAGTGCAGAGAGAGGTATATGAGAGGAAAATGGGATGGGATGATGAGGCCCGAGTAGTGTATTGCCTGCCACGCTGGTTGTGATTGTATGAGTCACAGTATGATTGCCCACATATTAAATACCCAGATTTTTTTTCTCTTCTTTTGTTTCAAAACAATGGGAAGACAGAAGAGTGTCCCATAGATCTGAGTGGGAAAGTGCTATCAACATTCACCAACAATAGATAGCATATTTTCTGCTAAAACTGCATCATAATATGGAGTTTAAACAACAATAGTCAACAGAAATATAATTGGTAACTCTTTAGATAATTGATTGCTTGTTAACATTTCCATACATTATCCAACTTCTCAAATATGCAGATTTATTTTTGTATTTGTTTTCTATGATGATAAACTGAATATCTTTGGACTCTTTATTGTGAATATTGTGATGGACAGAAAATAAGATGATTGGTAGATTAATCAATAATGAAAATGATCATTAGTTGAAGTAAACTGGAAGTTGATTGGTGGTATTAATGTATGGATGATGGTGTAGCTCCATATGGAAAGCCTAGACTTCTTTGCCACCCAAGACATTTGGGTTATACATGATTATAGACGATCGATAGAAAAATAATCGCCAACTATGTTGACAATCGATTCATGCAAAGATGCAAAAATGTTAGAAAATGCTGCTTTCATCCTCTCAAAAATGGAGATTTGCTGCTTTTCTCTGTTTTAGGGTATATCATTAAACTGAATATCTTTGGGTTTTGGATTGTCAAAAGAAGACATTTTAAGACATCACCTTGTACATTTAGATACTTGGTTGGACATTTTTCACTATCGGCAGATTAATCGACGATGAAAATAAACGTTAGTTGCAGCCCTAATAACCATCTAGGTTTCTGAAACCAGGATAAGATGTGCAACACATAACCGGGATACTCCAAAAACGGATTATAACCAGGACACTAGTGCACATGTAAAAACTCATTTTAAATTATCTTAAACATTTGCAAATTTCGCAAATTGCAGATACATTTATTTGTTCTGCCAGACTCTCTCCAATGCTCATGCATGGGTCACTTGTCATTTGTCTTGAAACAAAGAAAATGATCTTTGATTATTCTGTAAAGCTACTACCTCTTGTGCCTTTCAACACCATGTTTTGTATTGTCTTACACTTGTATTGTCGCCACTTTATTGCACATTAAAAAAGAAAGAAAGAAAATGATCTGATGTTGCCAATCACAGCTTTGGTGAAACCGGCCCCAGACTCTTAGCACACACATGTAGAACTGGCAATGGGCTTTCACTCTTCATAACTGTCTGAGATGATTGCTTCAAGGAAGCAGACATGCAGCGTGTGAGTAATATATTAGATAAGAGGGAGTGTGTGTGATGGTGACCTCTCATAGAGAAAGGTTAGAGACCTTTGGGAGTCATCTCATTAACTGCATGCTTGTGTGTGTGCCCGCACACACACACCGTGCATGGTTTTATTTTACTACAGCACTCAGGAGATGGTCCAAGGCTTCCGCAATTAATAAGGCTAATGGTTATTGGCTGGTGACTATAGTGATCAGGATATGAGATGTCTGATTGACCCGAGGTAAACATGGCACTTTATGGGTTAACGGATCCCTTCTGGAAGGAAATTGAGTTTCTATGGGGAGGAGGGAAGGTGCCATTTATAGAGAGAAGAACAAAGAGGATGAGGAGCCTCATGCTAATGTGTCTAATAGGCTTCTTGAATGACTGTCATTTAATTAAGATGGATGGCATAAATTTATCTTAAGCTGAATAGGTGTGTGTGTGTGTGTGTGTGTGTGTGTGTGTGTGTGTGTGCGTGTGTGTGTGTATGTGTGTGTGTGTGTGTGTTTTCTTTAGTGGGAAGGCGTGCCTGCAGCATCTATTTAAAATTGGCCTACCTGCAGGATTTTGGGTGGGGAGAAGCTGACTTTCATATTAATGAAACAAGTGCTATAGTTTCTTTCCACTAAAAAGGAGGTAACATTGTTATTTTTCGAAGGAAGACTGCACAGCAGTAACGTGTAAAGGGGGGATGTCATGATGTGTTGTGATTCATGTGGGTGGAGCTGGATGGTGATTTTGTACAGTATGGGTGGTCTTAGCTGTGCAGGACAGGTAGCCCCAGCCCTGTGATGTTATTGTCCTTTCGTGCTCTTTCTCCCAGGTTTTGGTGCACTGCAGCCCTGAATTCTCTCAGACGTACTGCATTGATATTCAAGGCCTGTTTCTGATCCCCATCAATGCTCTCTCTCTCTCTCTCTCTCTCTCTCTCTCTCTCTCTCTCTCTCTCTCTCTTTTTCCCTCCCTCCCTCCCTCCCTGCCTTGTCAAAGATAAATGATCCTAACAGTTCTTTAAAACTTATATTGTCCACACCCTGCAACTGGCCTCCTCACTAAACAACATCATTATATATTAAGTAATATAGTCCACTCAAAGTTAGTACAAAGTTATCCAGGCACCTCAATAACATTAAGGGCTATTTCAGGCCTGCCAAACACCTGTACTTTTATTCTATTCCACCTGTTTTCACCTGCATTGCTGCAGCTACTGTGGCAACTCTCCCCTGGTGATGCTTTGATGGATAATCTCCTTTTTGTCCAACTTACCTAAATTGATCATAATTTGAACTTTTATCTCATCAGAATAAATACATTATTTAACCAAACATCCAAAAAGCAACATCAACAGCAGAAAGCTGTTTGACGTTTGAAGTTTGACTTTCTTTAAAGTAGGGATGTTAATAATTAATCATTTAACTGTTAACCAACAATAAGAATTTTGATTGATTTAATACTACCAGTTAAACAGTTAAAAAAAAATATATTAAAAAAAAAAAGTAAGTAGCTTTAGCTTTAAGTAGCTTGGAGTAGCTTATTGCAGAGCTTAAATTAAGCTTTTTTTTCCTGCTATGTTCATGGCTCTCACGTCCGGAGAGCTACGTGACACATGCCACTATATCGATGAGGACTGGCAGGTTAAATCATCCTGCTAACACAGAGTAATGTTATACCAGCACACAGCTGACAAACTCATAGCTAAACTAGCGGTGGAAACTTGGGGATGTAGCAGCATGTGTCCATGAAAATACATGCAAAATCATGGCTGTGTGACCGGTACAAGTCAGCTGCTGTCTGTGGACATGGAGCACGGAAAGTCTGAGACTTAACTCTACGGGTGAACTGGGACTGAATTGCCTGCTTGTTGGTTAACGGTTAATGGTTAATGATCAGTTAACAAGGGTCAGTTATCGGTCCAAAAATAAAAATCTAAATCAACGTCCTAAGGTCCCCTATTGTAAAAAGTGAGATTTCCATGTCTTTTCTGATTATAAAGCAGGTTTAGGTGAAACGCTTAATCCTCGGTGAAATGCACACAGCCTGTATTCAGAAACTGTGCCTTTAAACAAGCTATCAGGACTTCCTTAAGGTTGTGATGTCACAGCTATACTATATATATAGGTAGAGAGTGCTGTTATACAGTGCCGTTACAGCCATTCCCCGGCCGCAATTATGGTGCAGAGACCCCAAGAGCGCAGATGCGGAAGAGCGGGAAACGCTGACCAATCAGAGCAGACTGGCCTTTTTTGGGTGGGGAGCTTAAAGAGACAGGCGCTAAAACAGAGCGTTTCAGACAGAGGGTGCATTCAAGTATATTCAGACAGACAGTAGGAGAAAAATAATTTGTTTTTGGAACATTAAAGCATGTAAACATGTTCTCGTAGAAACCCAAAATATGAGTATGAACCTGAAAATGAGCATAATAGGTCTCTTTTTAAAGTGATCCTCTGCAGTAAAAGTCCAGTGCAAGACATGGCGTCTCAGATTAATCCTAGCTACGATGGGGTGTTTGCAGTAGTCGAGGCTTGTATGCAAGCAAGCATATAGCTTCATGACAGAATCTGGTCTTTTTTTCCAACAGCCACACAGTAGCCCCTTTTTTCTCTTTGTTGCAAACTTTGTGCTGAATGCTCCGTTTTGAGACTCAAAACTTGTCAGAGGATGTACTCCTTCTCAAGTGGAACAATTGTGCATCAGGAGTGCTACTGTACAGCATGTAAAAACTGAGACCTCTACAATACTGTAGGTTTGTCAGCGCATGCTGTGTATTGTATCAGCTGTCCCAGCCCAGCCCAGCACAGCAGAGCACAGCTCTCTTTCTCCTGTATTCATCCTAGTGGGAATAACCTAAAGTGTGGGGAATGCTGCTAGTGGTGCTGGTGCTGTCCAACATCTGATATTTACATAATACACCTGTGACACAACAGGGGGGAGAGAGTGTGTTATACAGTGAGAGAAAGACAGAAAAATAGACACTGACAAAACAGAGAGAAAAAAACAGAAGACAAATAAGAGAGAGAGAGAGAGAGTTTGACACAGTAACACTCTCTCTCCCCTCCTCCTCCCCTTCTCTCCCTGCAAGCTGTGACAGGATGAGATGTGGGATAGTGACGTGACGGCAACATGACACAAAGCTGTTATCCTCTGCTGTCGAGGCTGGCTTGCTGGATAGCCAGATGACTGGCTGGGGCAGAACAGGTGTGTTATTGTGTGTGTGTGTGTGTGTGTGTCTGTGTGTGTGTGTGTGTGTGTGTGTGTGTGTGTGTGTGTGTCTGTGTGTCTGTGTGTCTGTGTGTCTGTGTCTGTGTCTGTGTGTCTGTGCCTGTGTGTCTGTGTGAGCCAGACACACAGACACTGGCACACAAAAGCATCATGTCCTGCAGCCACCATGTGCACTGAGGTGAGCTGTATGCAAGGTTGCATGTGTCGTATGGGTGTCCTGATCTGCAGAAGACACGAATGAGCCTGACAACGATCCACGTCCTTGAAAGTTACCCCCCTCCTCCTCCTCCTCTTTTCCTCTTCTTTATCTCTATTTTTGCTCCTTCTTTACCTCAACATCGTTCACTCTTGTTTCTGCCTTTGATGCCTCCCCTGTTTTCTCCCTTCACTCTTTTTTTTTTTTACATCCCTTTTTTCTATCCCTCCTTCTCTTGCTCCTTTCACCTTTCTTCCTCCAGTGCGTCCTCTTCTACATCATCTATCTATTCTTTCCATTTCCCTCTGTCCCCTGCCCCCTTTTTTTCTCCATCTCTCTTCCTTCTCCAGTGATTCCTGAAATGAGGTTGCGTGCGTGTCTACAGTAGACCTCCTGCCCTGCTCTGAGGGCAAAATGTCACAGAGAGGGAGTAAGACAGAGCCACAGAGGGAGAGAGATGTGGAGAATATCTGACGTATCTGTTCTTTCTTTTCTTTCTCCGTGCTTCCAACCTTTCAGCTCTCTCGATCCTCATCAACCCCATCCATCAATTTATCTTTCCATCTATCTATCTTGATCCCTCTATCCAGTCAGGGAAAAGCCTCGTCAAGTGAAGAGCAGCCTCTCTGCTCTGCAGCACTGTTCACACGCACACGCACACGCACACACACACACACACACACACACACACACACACACACACACACGCCCACCCCTGCCGCCTGCCGACATGGTACAGGCTGTGCATTGAGACAGCCCCAGCTGAGGCGGTAGCAGTGAGTGTGCAGCTTAGCGAGTCTCCACACACACACGCACACCTACACTCACTCACACACACATTACACACACACACACATACTGCACACAGCTGCGGTGGTTACAGTCTGCTGCTGCATGTGCCGTTGCAATATAATTTTTAGGTGGGAGGATTTTCATGTCACGGTGATGGTGGTGATAACCTTGCTGCCATGTAAGTATACATTGTGCTGTGGGAAGGAATGATGTGAATGAATGAACAGCTTATCTGTGTTTGCTGGTTTCGTTAGTTGCTCTTCTGTTGGCGTAAATCATCTGCATGCCAGGAGGCTGTGAATGATGTGTGAATATTAATCTGTACACGTTGTTCCATGTGTGTATGTGGGTGTGCAGGACAAAATACTGTAGCCCTGTATCAGTAAAGGTAGTTAAGCAGGTGATGTGTTAGAGAGGGAGAGGAGAGATGAGGATGATCTGTGGTAGGACTGTTTCTCCTGCAGAATGGATTCATGTTTGGAGATCTGTATGCATCGTATCTATATATGATATATGCATGTTGCACAAATCTGTATATATCTGCATGCACATACAGTATATATCATGCATGTTGTGTAGGTCCATTCTCTATGTCAAACTCAGATTTTTTTTTTTGAGAAATCAAATCCCCTTGTGTTGTAATTTGCAATAAAAGATATTTTATTGCACACCTCTTCACTCAGCCAGGCCATCTGTTGGCTGCATGCAGTCTGCAGTCTCTTCTTCTCTGTCACACTTACTGACTGGTTCTGTCATAGCAGCAGGCTTCGCTGCCGTAACTGATCATGTGTGTTTGCCGGCTAGCTGTCTTCACCGCATTAGCTAAGTGACTATTTGGCATGGTGACTGAATTAATAGGGAACATTATCACCTCTCCTCCTTGATCTGTTGGCTGTCTGTTTTTCTGGATGGCTGACTGATTACAGTCAGCGGCCAATGAATCGGTAATTTCACTGGCTGGCTAGTTGAATGTTTTCTTGCTTGTCTGATCAACTGACTGATCATCGCACCAACTGACAGGCAGGGTCACTGGCTTGTTGTCTGGTTGACTGACTTGTCAGTCAGTTCAGTAGACACAAAAAAAAAACCGAAAAGAAAACCATTTTCAGAGAAACATCAATGTACCACCAGGCAGCCATTTACCTCGCCACCAAGTCGTTCAGTTGCATTTATTCAGTCAGCAAATCGGTCATTTAGTCAGTCAGCCACACTGTTAGGCAGGCTGTCATAGGAAATTGATTGTTCCTCTATTGGGGGGTGGGATGACTGTGTGACCTCAACCATCAGCTCCACTGCACCAAGACAGCTCCGAAGCAGAGTGTCAGTCCTCTTTCTGTCCCTTTCTCCCGTACTCTTTCTTTCTCTCTCTCTCTCTCTCTCACTCTGTCTCTGTATGTCCCCATGGACACGCAGGTAATGAGAAAAGGACACACAAATGTGCACACAGACTGAAAATAGAGGAAAGAAGGACAATTATGCACCTGCTGGTTCTCTGAAACTTCATGCCCTAAAGCACAATTTTAGATATTTAAACTACATATTTGATTATGTTATAGGATAGTAGTAGCACAGCAAGCATGTAGTGTCACATTCCACGACTCTGTTTCACTTCAGGGTAGATAATACAGGCCTAAAAAGATGTAAAGTCACCATGTGAATTTTAACCAGTCCTTCATTTGCAGCTTGGAAATACCAAGGTTCCCTTTTCCATGTGAATGCATACACACAAACAATGTATATGATTTATAGTATTTCTTTATGCTCCAGAAATTTGTCATGATAGTTGTGATTTAACAGTAATTAAAAAGAACAGATGTGTACAAGAAACACAAACCGCCTACAGAGAAAATCCATACCTTGCTCTGCTCTGTCATATCTCATATAGTCAGGAGAGAATCTGTTAGCGTCGCAGTGCATTAGATTTTGCTGTGTCATCATCACCTCTGTAGCATAGCGACAAACACAGTGCTAAAGCAGACTTGACAGTCATTTTTCCACACAAATAATAATAAATATTGAATAGGAGACGTGGGCCAAGGACAGGTACAGTAAATATTTATTCATTTCTTCTTGTCGTGTTGGTAATAACAATGACAGGAAATGATGGTAACATTATAAATAGCTCATTTTGATTTTGTAAACTTGTCTACCAGTGGGAAGGTTTCTATAGAGGAGAGGAAAGAAAAGGAGAAAAAGGAGAGGTGACGGGGGGGAGTATAGGTAGCAACTGAGAGGGAGAAGGCTGTCATGTTATTTGAGGATAGTTCAAATTCAATTCATCAATTCAAATGCAATGAGGTGGGCCTTAATTATTATTTTTTAATTAAAGAACTGATGGTCTAAGGATTAGAGGGTGGTGTTATGCTGTACAGATTATGAAGCTCTTTGAAGTAGGGCTGCCGTGTCTTAGTCGATCAGTCAGCTAATCGGTCGTTTTGGTCTTAGTCGACTATATTTCTTTAGTCGATTAGTAATTTTGTATGCTTTTTTCATGCTGAATGAATTATCTCCAAGACAATTATTAGCACGTCTCTGGTAAACACAAGATTTAAAGTGGTGCTTTTGCATGATTCTTTGTGGAGAGACTCAGTTTTACAGATCTGTCGATTAAATCAAATAATCGATTAGTCAACAAAATCATATCAGTGTTAGTCGACTAAGAATTTCTTTAGTCGAGGACAGCCTTTGAGGAAAGTGTGAGATCAATTAACATTGACTACCTCATGCAATGTACCTCAAACATAAGCTGGGTTGAAAGGCAGGCTTTAAGCTACTACAGGCTGAAACCCACTTGCTTTCAGTGTAATGTCACATTGCTGAGTCCAGCAACAAGCATCTGTGTTTCTCTAATTAATCTTATCCAGATGAAAAGACTTCGAATTCCAGTCACCCATTATGTCAGAATCTGACAGCATTAAGTGTTTGTGCATATACGTGTGTGTGTGTGTGTGTATGTGTGTGTTCGCATGCCTGTGTGTGCGTCTGTGTGTGTGTGTGTGTGGGACTCAATATTAAGAGACAGTGATTAATAGCTTTTATCTATCTCCATTCCTGACCTGTCAGTCATTATATTCTTGGTGTGTTGCCTGGCGAATGGTTGAGGAGGTTTTTTAGAAAGTGTCCTGGTGAGTGAGGACTTGTTTCACGCAGTTCCAACTAGGCTATACATTGACTATGTTTACATCCACAAAATATTCCGGTTTTTGCCCTTATTCCAAAAAGGCAATATTCCTACTAAACTGTTTACATGGCAAATGAAAATTAATATTCCACTAATATTCCTGTTTACATGCGGCTGTCAAAATAGGATTTTTTTCAAAGTTTTCCACCGGTGGCGGACCTGTTTGACTGTGCAAACACAGCCTCCTTCTTTTATTCCTTCAGCCACCTTCTAGAAAAGATCGGCGTTGTGATGTTTGACCCGTAAACTGTCGCAAACTACGGTAAAAACCCCAGTTGAGATGCATATTTTGAATGCGCTGTATACATGTCCAAAGAATGCTTTGAAAATTTGAATAATATCAGAATATCTCACGTCTTATTCAGGGAAAGGGCCTTATTCGGAATATCCAAGCAGAATATGCTGTTTATATGACCTAACCGGGAGATTTTGGGAAACGCTGACATCATCTCCTCAATTTGTGCATGCCCAGTGTTGCTTTGTGTAAAGAGCATGCGCCAGAAACAACACAGAGCCGGCATGCTAACGGTAAGCGGTACGCTAAGCAGCAACTTCACATTATCGTCCGTCCACATGAGTCACATTTCAGTTTCTCCACAGCACCTTGTGCCGTGTACCAGAGAGCTAAAGAAATAATTTGCTTTTATTGTTTTACTATTGTTTGATCTGTTACTATCTATGTGTTACTACCGCTGAAGCAAAAGCTAAAGCTAACTGAATGCTCAGATTCTTCTTCTTTGGTGTTTGACGCATCATTGACGTAGCCTTTATCGCCCCCTATTGGCCCGGTGAGCATTTGGAGTGTTTATGTGTCCTGGTATGGACGGAGATATTTATCAAAGTGACATTTTTTAGCTTGTTGTTTCAGTCTCTCTACTCTCCACTTTCTTCAGAGCAGGGAGCAATAGTGAAGCAGTAAATAAATCCAATAAATGTGATATCAGTTTCAGAACACTGCAGATAAAAAGGTTGATAAATTCTCAGTATAACCATCTGTGCTACACCATGGGCTGATAATATGACAGTGTGATGATGTGTGGAATGAAAAACACAATTGAAACAAAATTATAGGCCTACCATTAAGCTTAAGCCTATTTTTGCAGTTTCCTTTCTTCATGTTATGTGTACCAAGGCTAGATTCAAAGGACTATTGTTACTGCTATTGTTAATTTGATCAAAAGGGCTGGAAAAATAATTAGCACGCTGCCCCCATCTTCTCTCCAGGAGATTTTTGAGGAGACAGTGAGGAAGCAGGGCCTTAAAAACACCTCTGACCCAAACCACATCCTTCACAAAGAGTACGAGCTGATGCTGTCGGGCAGGAGGTACAGGTTAACAAACTGTAAATTAAACACGTATAAAGTCAATCACACCACTGAACAGTAATAAATGAAGTGTGTGTGTGTGTGTGTGTGTGTTGGGTAGGGGGGTGGGGCATCTATGCAATATTCAATGTTAGGCTTTTATCGTTGGGCATTTGTGCAATATTCTACGTTAGGTATTTATTTTATGGGGGGGGAGTAATGGTGTATTGTCGGGCAATTGTGCAATATTCTGGTGTAGCACCTTGTCCTAACAGCAAGCAACACAAGCGAGCGACGGCGACAAAAGAGTTTGATTGTATTGTTTTCTATTGGAATGTCCTAACTATCCACGAGCGACGCAGTGTGGCGCAACACAACGTTTTGAGCAGATTTTTTGTCGGACGGCCTGCTTCTATTTTTCCTGTCGCTCGCGTTGACAGCACTGTAGTAGCACTGTAAGGCTCCATGCAATATTTTTGGTGTGTATGCTGGTGTATAGGGATCTGTGTAATGCTACTGATTGTTCACTGTAGTTTGTTTTGTCTGTACATGTATGCAGATGTGTTGTGTACAACAGTACATGGAGAGGCTGTGTGCTGTTACTTTATGTCACCTGTCTCTCCTCTCCTCTCCTCTCCTCTCCTCTCCTCTCCTCTCCTCTCCTCTCCTCTCCTCTCCTCTCCTCTCCTCT
>JAOVVB010246124.1:0-21091 GCA_028570985.1 Heterobranchus longifilis | reverse complement strand
ACCCAAGGGAGGCGGGGGGGGGGGGGGGATTCAGGAGAAAGGGGACTGTCTGTACTTTCGCACACTCATTTTGAAGTCAACACACTTAGAAGCTTGAAAGCCTGCCTCTTCAATATGCATTGTTACCGTGGTGGATGAAACAGAATGTATTTGCTTTCGCATCCAGCTGCCTTGAATAGATTATTTCTTTTCAATACCTCCTCACCAAAACATGTTCTATTGTTCTGAAGTGCAGATGGAGGGCAGAATGTATCTGAATCTAATCAAAGTGCAGTAAATTACTCTGCGTGCAGCTGTCTGTGCAGGATCGCGAAACCTCCGATAGCCCATCTTCTGTGTTGACACTTGTCCCATAACAGCATAATGCAATCACAGAGATAATTGTCCAAGTTTCGTGGTGTTAATTCACAATGTTAACAATCACATTAACTTGCTGTAGGTATCAATATAATTACAAATGTAATCACACTTCGTAATCAGCCAGTTGGAGCTTTCTTTGAACTCTCTATGCAAATGAGACTCAAAACGGCTACTGAAATAATGAGATGGTTTGACAAAGTGGAATGATAACATAGTTCCCACTGTGACAAAAAAATTGAAAAGGAAGAATATGCCTTATACCAAAAAAAATGGCCATAGGTCATCTGTGCAAGCAGCTTATTATGATACATATTTACATTTATTGTTAGGCAGCAACCTCTAGTGGCCTTAGTTATGATGGGAGCAAAGCAGGAAGTCAGGTGACCTAGTATAAAGAGTGACATAGGGAGTCTGCATATATTGGGAGGAGGACGGGATGGATGGATGGAACCAGGAGACTTCTGTTCATGTCCCGTGTGAAGCAAAACTCAATGTTGTCTTTTTTTAAGTTAACCAACTTAACAACATCAGTACGTAACCATGTCATGTACTACTTCATGGACGTTACAACGTCATGGACATAACTACATCATGTACTTATGGCAGATATTTATGTCCGTAACAAACATTTATTTTAACCCAAACCTTGATCTTTTCTTAAACCTAACCAGGTAGTTTTGTTGCCTAAACATAGCCAAGTAGTTCCGTTTCACAATGTCAGCCACGTGTTTAAAACTGCGATCATTTCACAACATTAAATATAATGGTCATGTACATTGCCACTGTGCAACCATTTTACAATGTTATTTAGAACAGTCACATACCATTATGTCATTTAGGTATGAGGGTGTGTTGGTTTTTCTATCAGTGACACTAAGTTCAGCGCACCCTGAACATGGTAAGCCTTTAAGAGAAAAACTTCCGTTTTGTTAAATAAAAGACCAAAATTCTCACAACTAATCTGGGGTTGCTTTTTGTCAATATGAATTGTGCTGACTGACCCACTCAAGAATCACTGGTTAGGCTTTGTTTGTCTAGAGTCAGCAGGAAGGCAAATAACGAGAGGAAGCAGTCCACTGTTGAGGATAAAAAAAAAGCAGTGATGTACTCTGCTGTGGTCAGGGGAGCGGGGTACGAGGAGAGTAGCAGTGGAGTGCTGGCCGCTGATTAGAAGCCAACCGGAGCCAAGCAGATAAGAGAGAATGGACATCATAATCAGCTGCCACAGAGAAAGACAGAGAGAATGGAGTTCAGTTCAGGCGGAAAATGAAGAAGGAACATTGTCAGGTTGTCTTTGTGTGCTTCTCTTTTTGGCAGGGAAAATATAGTTTCAGGGCTAGCATGTGCAGAGATAAGTCAGAGACTGATAGAAGCTCCACCATCACCACCCGCCCTGTGTTTCTTTCTTTCTCTCTCTTTCTCCCCCCCCCCCGTGGCCTTGCATGAATGAGGGCCATAGCCACAGAGACGACTGCTCTCCAACCCACCCAAGGTCCAATCAGAGAGCTTGTTGTCTCCACAGTCCTCTCAACATGAGCCAATCAGATAGGGGTGTCTTGGGTGCTGTCCACGGGCACAAAGAGACCAGAGTAATGGTTGTTACCGCTGGGCCGAACAAAGATTTAGATCAGCCAAACCACAGGTTCTAATGTCGCCTTGATGAGACATGAAACAGACAATCACAGGAGCTGTACAAAATTTAAAAAAAAAATGTGAGTGAAACAAATGTTGCTGATAACCACACTTCATCGAGCGGATCAAGCTGTTTTCATTCACTGTTCGTAGTTTTACCTACGAAAAGTAATGCACTCTAACTTGTAGATAACCCATGTAATTGTGAGCCAGGAGGCTCAGCGTATTACATGCCATGAAGTTTTATTTTTAGACAGCGACCTCTAGTGGCCGTAGTAATTATGACGGGAGGAAACGAGGAAGTGAGGCGACATAATATAAAGACCAAGAAGTCTGTTTAGGGCAGTTGGAAGCGGAGGTGGATGGGCCCAACAGAAACAGGACTTTCACCCAGGAGACCGGTGTTAATGTCCAGTTTAAAACTAAAAGTCAACATTGTTATTTTAAGTTAACCTTTAAATAAACTTCTGTTCATAAACATGTCACGACATCCTACTTCACATTCTACATCACCTGCAGAAGTGCGTCTCGTATTTAAAAAAAAATTTTTTTAACATCTTTATTTATAACACAGATGGTTAAGGCGTACACCAAATGGGCACAAACGTCCTACGCAGCGAGGCCCCCATTCGATTCCTGGCTGACCGGACTGTTTGCTGCATGTCGTTCTTTCCCCAAATTCCCTGTCCCTCTCCACTTTCCCTAAAGGCATACAATGCCCAAAAAATAATCTTAAAAAACTATATATAAATTAAAAAATAAATAAAAAACAGCAACCGCGTGGCCATTCCACACTGTTAAATAGAACAACTGTCATATTTCGTACAATATCATACAAACCCATTCATGGGAATATGTTGAGTGGATGCAATGCACTGTGTTGTAGCAATGATGTCAAAGTTGTATGTATTCTCTTCTCCATCATCTTCCATCCATAGGAGGCTGAGAAAATATCAATGGAGGAGAACGTTTTTACTCAAAAATAAACGGGTTGTGTCTGCAAGGACTGAAGGCCAAACCATAAATTGCATGAATCATATCAAGGTCAGAGTTTTAAATATATAACCGTAGTGGCCTTATTGCAGGTAAAAAGGGCAGCTTTTATGAATTAATCTGTCTCACCTCTTCACTGACTCCTATTTTGAATCACTAAAAGCCCCTGTCAAAACCGTCTGCTTGAATTAATGATCGTTAATGTCAGCCGAGCCTGGAGTTTGGCTGCGGCCCATCCCGGGTCGTGCTGAAACACAGGGCCTGGCTGACGATTGCCAGCATCGAAAACCCGTTATGGTCCGATCCATAATTTCATAAACGCACTCTGAAACGGTCCCGTCTCCGTTTCAGCATTGCAATCAATCAGAGCGTGTGCCTTAAGCAGAGAACTAAGCCAATCAAATGTGGCACTTTGGGGGTGTAATACAGTAGCGCTACCAAAAAATACAAGAAGTAATGGATTTCTGAGCTGTCATCCTGCTGAACCCTAATGCTTTGAATATCGACTTGTCTTCATGGCAGGTTGGTTTATTATTACCCACCACGATTTCCCCCAGGATTCCCTTTCCATTAACTGAGGGACAATCCTGGCCTGCCTGAGTGATGGGATTTGGGAGCAGGTACAAAAGGAAAGAATTAGGTTGCCCTCCTGCACGGGGGAGCTGGGACCGGAGCTCACACATGCAGAACGGACACAAACAAGACAGGGAATGAGAACGTGCTGCAAGACAAAGTAGCAGACAAAGAAATTGGGTGACAGTGGTGAAAGAAAAGAAGTAGGATTTAAATAGTGTGGTGGTGGGGGGGGTTGTGAGGGCATGTACTCTACATATCTCATGCCCACTGTGTGTCTGTGCTGCTTAGCATGACAGTCGTTTGGGAGCTTCTCAAAGGGGACAGATCTGGAAAGAGAGCCAGGTCTGCTGGTCTCCAGGGTGCACTGAGGGAAATGTGTTGGGCCCTCAGCCAGAGGGGTTCGAACTCCCAATGGAGAGGACCATCATTGCAAGTCATAGTTGAATACCAAAAAGAAATGTGCTACAGCTTTTTGAGCAAGGCCTCCAGATGTTCCATTCAGCAAGGAAGAGAACCTTTGTGCTCTTTTTTTTTGTGTGTGCACACTTGTTTGTGTTTGTGGTACCGTGTATTTTTGACTGCCATCCATCCTTCTCTCCCTTTGCCGTAAGAGGGAGCGCTATCAAGCCCTATTGTTTCTATTCAATTAACTGTCATTACTGACGGCAGTTTGATTACTGAGTTCATTTGGCTGGTGGAGAACAATGGAGGCAGCAAGCTGTCTTTTCATTCAGCCTGCCACCAATATTGTCTGCCCTGCTGGAGAGAATTAAATGGTGACTTGTCTGTGAGGGATGAGGAACACGTGGCAAAACCAATGCCTCACCTTATATGTTGTTTGCATGTGACGTCACACATCGGTGCACTTTCCAGATGAAGGGCAGGCAACTGGAGGCAGCAACTACCAACACTGCACAAATGCCTATTATTTGTGCTGTTTCGGGCTGTTCCAATCAAACAAATCGGGAAAAGACAAGGGCTACTTTTGAGTCACAAAAATAGTAGTAGTACGACCAGGAAGAATCAACCTGGTTCCCTCGACAAAAAGCCAAAGGGATTGTTCCATTGGATTTGGATGAATTCAGAAAATAAGCTCTGTGGCAAAAAAAAAAAAGTTTCCGATACTTATAAATAAGTTAGAGAATCTTCACAAATGAACACGACTTTTTAAGTATAAATGCAATCAGCAGAAGTAAAAAGGTAACGTTAGGCTATAAACAAACGACACCACATGTTGTCATCACCGTCACCACGACCAAGCAAACAGTGACATTTCATGTCCCTGACAACCTCTGTAGTCTTATTTAGGCACTTGTTAGTGACTTTTTAAAGACACGTAAAAGCTTAAAAATTCACCACTGGGTTATTTACCTACATATTGATGTTGTAGAACAAAATGTGAAAATGTCTTAAGATTGTGTTAACCACAGACCTTATTTCAGGCATCTAATCCAAAATGAGGGAACCAGAAGAGCTAAAATGCTAACTCATTTCAATTTAGGACTTCCTACAGCACTCTATACAGGACATAATTTTTTTTTAAATCAGAAATGGTGGCAGATGTGGATTAAAAAAAAGTGTTGCATTAAAAAACATGCCTCGAGTTTTTGCCATGTAATTACAATGTGCTATGACAACTTCTCCAGGTTTTTTTAGCCACAACTCAGGTATAGTCCTTGTACACTTTTATCTGGCTCGCCGTGTAGTAGTAATGGGGAAGTATGAGATAGTATGAGATAGCATGTAACGATGATCGCTTCCACAGTGGGAAAATCGGTCAATTGTGGGGAAAAATTGCTTTTCTTAATTTTGTATGGATTTTTCTGACATGCAGGTTCATCCAACCCTCTTGTGTAGTCATTTTCCTCTATTTCCATACACACAATGTACATATTCATCACCGCCTCCCCTCCATCTGAATTTTGCACATCATAATAGTCACGTGATTGCAAACAAGCTCTTCTTCTGGACGTCCTGATGTCCACAAACATCAGAGAACATAGAGCCAAGAGGGGCGGATTAAAAGGAACAGCACATTCTTGAGCGATTAACAACCTGGGCGAGCTGCAGGAGAAGGCAAATGCAGAGCTACATCGATTTCACTATTATAATGAGCACCATTCAATCATGCCAAATCCACGGGGGCCTACGAGCACCATTAAGAGGTCAGTGCCTCTGAATGGAACAGGCAACAACAATCCATAAATGATCTATTTAATGTACTGATATAAAAGAAAGGGACATTTCACAAATTGACATCTGAGTACTTTCCCAGAATTTCTCAACCTTGTTCCGCCATTTTACTAATTAGGTAGTTTGCTAATCTTCCGGTCAGCAGTGTGTTTTCTTTTTTTCTTTTTTCAGTTGGGACATAATTGTTAAGGCTTTTAGCGAGCCAAGGCTCTGTCTGAGCACTCACCTCTCTTGTTCCAGCCTCATCCGCAGGGTCTCCTCCTCTGACGCCTGCATGTCCTCAGCTTTAGATTTACTGGAGCCCTTCCTCTCCATCCTGTCTCCTGGCCGCTCATCCCTCCGGTGCTTTCCGAACCTGAGTAAAAGAGAAGGGCAGAGAGGATTTAATTGAGACTCAGACTTTAACAGGGTATATGCAGGAATCCTGAAGTTAAATATAATACCTTTAAGACCTTTTCTATACATTTTAAGACCTCAGTTGTAACCGGCAACACACTTTACCTTACATTTACTATAATGATTGTAAGATAGCACGACTAAACAGTCTTAGTTTGTCATAACTCATTATCAATGAAAGAAGATAATGAATTGAGTTACTAACCCAATGCAAGATTTATTAGATTAGTTTATTAGAATCCCACTATCCCACCGCTAATGATTAAATTCAGGCAAAGTATAAACCTCTTTGGAAAAACATACATAATGAGAACAAGATATAAAACAGAATACCTTGGAAAATCAATTTAACACTTTGTAATAATTTTTAAGGGCCTTAATTTTCTCTAAATTGATTTATCAACTTTTTTCCCTTTTTTTACAGCAGCATGTGTCTTCTTTGTCTGGGAAATTCAGGTGAAATACTCAGTAGGAAATTAAAGTGTCAAACTGTCAAAATCTTCAGGTCGGGTTTGTACTGAAAAGACAGCTCAGGAGGTGTCTCCCCAGGCACCCATTCGTTATTGAAAGAATAACTTTTTCATATAAATGCAATCAAAATGCATCAAGCCATATCAAAAGATAACAGAATTCCCTCCCTGCCAAGTCTCCATCCAGGACAACAGAAAAAGATTCAGTGTCTGCTCTTAAGAGTAAGTCTGAAAAGTGGAAAATGGCAAAAAATAAACCTTTTTAAAAGAGAGGATGAGCTCCCCGTTTCCTCCCTGAGCTGTAGAGTTTGCTTAGAGTGATGGGAGCAGTGACAGCTCATGATTTAGTTTTGAGCGAGGAGGGAACAAACTACCTGAAACCAGGCGAAATGTAAGCGGAGGAAACGGCCGAGCTCGCTGGCATCATTTGTAACTTTCGAGGCTGCATCGCAAACTTTTACATTTTAATGACGGGAGTGACACACCGGTGGCGGTAAATCCGTTACAGCTTTACAGCGAGGTGAGAATAAGCCAAGCCAATGATCGTAAATTCCTCGGGTCGACCGAGCTCGGTGCCGGGCGAATAAATGACTGGAGACTCTGGCTGACTGAGGGGTGTGAGAAAATGATGAGGAATGGAAAAAGAAAGAAAGGATGCCGTTGACAGGGAGTACAGTACATTTACAGGGTTGCACACTCACTCACAAACACACACATACATACACACAATATACGGACAACTATATTAACTGACTCCACTGGCTGAGACTTTATTGCTCATAACAATGTGCTGGTAGATAACACTGAGAACAGCTGTCAACTTTATACATGTGCACAGAATTAAGAGACAAAGAATAAACTCTTTGATGAGACAGAACAGAAAGGCGATATGATGAAAGTATGATGTCATTTCCTGCTGCTCCACAATGGTGCCAGCTGTGGAGGAAGTGCAAAATGGCAGGATACAGAAAAAGGAAGTATTACAGACAGATATCCAGGAAGTGCACACGATGGCCATTTTACACATGGAGATAGACGCACATCTGTACACCATACGCACTAGATAGTGTTACTACTTTGACCCATGGAGTGTGGTTCTCAATAACTATGTATATGTGTGTGTGTGTGTGTGTGTGTGTGTGTATATATATATATATATATATATATATATATACAGTATATATATATATATATATATAAATATATGGAGAATGCAACCATTTGAACACCATGTTTAGAGGTTATATTATGTACAGTTATCATATACATTATTTAAATAGGTGAGGATTGGTCACTGCATAGACATGAATGGTATAATTAAGGTTATTGTGGATGCTTAACACCAGGGTAGGCATCATCATCTCAGCCTTCAAGTATGCTTTGTAGGGGGAAGCAGGGAGGCTCAACACGTGATATGCATAACTACTAAATGGGAGTCAGAGCTAAATATTAAAATCTCAGGGCAAGGATGGTACAGACCGTTGGCCAATGTCAGGCACTAGTCGGAGCCTTGTCAGAGGCTTTACGGTCGCACGTCGGTGAGAGAAATCACTCTGATTGGCTGTTCAGCTTAAGCACATCAGTGCACGACTAAGGTCAAGAGGTCACACACAGAAGGCTCTTTAAATTTTTCATCTTCATCTCATCTGATCATTCCAATACACAAGTATTTCCACAACAACATGGCCATCTAGAATGAGTGATCAGTGTGAAAATCCAGCACATTCTCTCACTCCCAACTCATCAAAAATGTCAGCTTGGTCAAGACTTCTTGTCATTACTTTTTAACACTCTGGGTATCCCTCTGGCATCCTTTTTCATCCATGTTACTTCAAATATGGAAACTCAATGAAATGTAAGTACGTATGATTGTCAGGTTGGTGGAAACCAGGCCACTTATGTGAACATATAAAGACAAGGCAGTGACATATTCTCTGTACATACATCACATGCATGTGTTTCCTTGTGTATGTCATTCTAATGCAATGGTTTGTGGTTTGCTTGTTTCTTTTCTTTTTCCTCTTGGTGTACCAAAACAGTTACCACCATCTCTGTTGCATGGCAATAATAAAGTATCTTGAATCTAGCAGATATTACATGGGCATGAGGGCATGTGAGATGTGAGAATAAATCCAATAAATATAATCACAGAAAAGCACTGGATTTTTATTGACTGTTTATATTATGTAATCTAACTCGATGTTCTTGCATTGTACACACAAACATTGATTATGATGTTCCACATGGGTTTTTTTGAGCGGTCCCGTTCAATTTCAGACAGAAACAGGAAAAAGCATTAAGCTCTGCAGTCTCGCAGCCCCACGGTGCTTCAATCCCAGTTTATTTTTACCTTCTTCATAGCTGAGGTTTATTTGACAGTTTGAAAACTTTCTCCGAATGCTGAAAAAATTACATCAGACAAGGTTGACTTTGGGCTGGTGGAAGTGAATATATTCATGAAATGGGAGACTGTTTCCCTCACGGATGTTTATTATTCTACTTTACATTAAAAGCAGCCAGGACCTTTGTGCAAATGGTTTCTCTTTGGTATAGTGGCTGCTTTGGAATTGTAATTTCTCGAATGTGCTGTGGCCTGGTAGGAGATTCTGCTCTGTGGTTTCACAGAGAAAGCCCAGGAGAGGCCAAGGGAGCGATATGTGGGTGCTTTTGTAGCACAGATAGCATACATTACCTGATTAATTAATCAACAAATGGCTCTAGTAAGGCATAAAACTCTAGGCTGGGAATGCTAATAATAGTGAGCCTGCTATCTATCACCAGGGCAGGTGACAGCCTTCCTCGCCTCACTTCAAGGACTTTCATTAACTTCTTGAAGAAAATTCACCTTCCTTTTTTCCTCTTCCATTTTTTTTCTCAGTCTCTTCTTGCTCCAACCCCCCTAAAAAAACATAAAATAACCTTAGGGGAGACAAACTTCTGCCCTTAACTTTTTTTTCTTCTTCTTCTGGATCAACATCAATACAGTGAGGGATTTGTCATAGTGAAACATATCGGCGGATTAGACTGAGCAGGACCCTGAGCATGCAGCGGCTCCCGTATGAAAGGCTATTCCCTCATCGCCGGTGGCCTGAGAAGGACGGCCCACATCAAAGAGGAGGCGGAGGAAAGGGACGATACTACCAGAGCTATTAGAAGGCTATCGGGACACTTGCTGGTCCACAACATGGCTCTGCCCTTCACTTCAACAGCTTGAGCCGTGCCAGTGGGGACCGTGGTGGAACACAGGATTAGCCGCCAAACCTCCACTGACGCACAAACCCCAGTGTAATACTTCTACCCTCAACATTTTCTCTGAAGGAAAATACAGAAATCTCTGGTACCAGTGTGTGTATAAAAACTGCAAACTGTATTGACTTTCATACCTGTCTCTGGAAGATAAGTGTCTCATTTGAGAAACGAAGGGAATCCAATAAAAAAAGTAATGATTTGGAGTTAATCAGTGTCATGGGGGGGGGGGGGGGAGGAGAAACTTGGCTGTTTCTGTAAAACTCTTGAGCCAGTATTGGCACCCTGGCATTAGTCTGGCATCAGGGTAGTTGTATTGAAAGTGAGGTTGATGAGGCTTGATAATAAGTTATTGATTGGCAGCTGCAACTCTTGGGTGGAATGACAATGGAGTAACTACAGTAGACCTTGCAGTGTGGGAAAGAGAACTTATTTGGGCCCAAATGCCTGAACAGTTTCTTTGTAATGTGGCTGCACTCCAGTATAATTACAACAATGGAATACAACACCTTCTCTCTCCCAACTAGTCAAATACTGACACTTGGTCAGTGGCCCTACGCTAGTGACAGTTTTGGATGTGTCAGTGTCTTTTCAAAATAAACTTCAAAAGTAGGCAATAAAGGGCAGAGGCAACAAAAGTAATTGTTTAGTTTTAGGCAAAAAAATACTTGGTTAGGTCTAGGAAAAGATTGGTTTGGGTAAAAATAACTAGCCTATGTTTATTACTTGCAGCGTTAGTTAAGATATTTTACATAAGGAATGTTACATTGTTTCGCACGGGACACGAACAGCGGTCTCCTGGGTGAAAGTCTGTGTTTGTTTGTCCGATCCATCCACCCCGACCTCCTCCCTGCGCAGACTTTCTCGCTCTTTATACTACAGTCAGTTGCTCTGAGCATCTAATAATGATGTGACGTGGATGGGTTTATATTTGAGTTAGTTGAAAGCCTGGTGTGTCTCCTACAGACGCTAAAGGGTGCCTCAGTGCCTCGGTATCAGATACCGAGGGCCACTGACCAAGTGTCAGGTGTCGGGAGTGAGAACGCCCTGGGGAATCTTGATGACAGTATTCATTATTACCTATTATTATACATTATTTAACAATTTTAAAGTAGCTATTTGAAATGGACTTTGAGTCTTGACCTTAGGAAAAGTAGAGTAACTATAGCTATTTGAAATGACTTGCGATGGTCTATTGGAGCAACAGCTGGACCTCACATCTCCATTAAAGCCAGGTAAACAATGACAAGCCATTTACATCCTCATAAAGCTCTGATCTTATTTTGCGGCTTCAGTCCACCAGACCGAGGCTCTGTTTAATGATCCGTTCCTAAGCATCTATCTCACTGTGGCGAACAGCAGGTAAGAGTGATGAATACACAAATGCAGAGGGGGCCTCAAAAGATAAAGAACAATGGAGAGGAGAGATGTCGATCGCAAAAAAAAACCACCTGGCCTGGGTAGAAAGACATTCAGTTAAGATTACGTGAGCACTAACACAACAGCTGAGTAAGATGCAGATTGGATCAGTAGGATGGTGATATGCACACAGAATCTAGATAGACGCAGGGAATATTTATTACCTTTCGGCTGCTTGAGCTGCTCGGTGCTATTCATCACAGTTTGGCCCCGATAATGTCTGATTGGCTATCAAACCTCATTTGGGTGGTATGTAATCTAACATGTGTCAGTTAAATATAATATATGCTTTATTAATGTTATGACTGCCACTGATGCGATGAAACATTGAGAATAAAATTGAAGTGCTCAATCAAAATGTCCTGATTTTTGCCGACAGCATCCCATAAAATCAAATGTTTTCAAATACTGTTACACATTAGGCATATTACTGAGTAGCTGGCTTTGTTGTATGTGTGCTTTTACGATAAAATAAGTCAGTAAATAGGTACTCCATTCAATATGATACATCCTCATATATCACAGAAAACGGAAGGGTTTATACCACGAGCAGTGGATGCCTCATACATCATCTTTATCGATTTACAGGGTAATAATACTTCAAGGCTGCAGCACAACAGTGGAGTAAAAAGTCAAAGACAGAATTTTTCCAAAGAGGGAGAAAAAGTAAATTATGCAAAGCCTTAAAGCCAGTTTGATTGTTACAATCGTTTAATCTGGGGAGTAGATTTGAGAGAAGCTAATCTGTTTTGACATCTTCTGTGGGGAATTTGTGGTTTGCTCACAGGAAGTTGCTGACGTAGGGAGAGAGGACAGCAGAAATAGCTGTCTACTGTATAGCTGTTTTCGCATATGAACTCCGGACAATGTCAGGAAAATCAGGAGTTATCATTTCACACATGTAGCACACATCAGGACATTGTCCATGTCAGACGCATTCTCACTTATTAGAAATACTCTGTTTGGCTTAGGCAAGAGGTGGTTTAACCGCCGCTTCTAAAATGACCTGGATGATTGCCATTACTTCCATACTGTGTGGCCCATAGAGCAGGTGCACTAGAGGCTACTTCCCGTTTAGCGCTCCAGCTAACTTGAATGGAGATTAAATTATTTAATCATGCAGCTCTTCTAGACTTTCGAAATGTTATCGGACCGAATGGATTAAATTCTGATAGTGAAACAAGTCATTTTGTGGAGGTTGTGACACTCAAAAAAAATCGATCCACTGGTTTACATGCATCTATTTCACCATGTAAGTCTATGGGAAAACGTATTTTTTGGGCCAGAGGGCCTCATGTAACAGACCTGGTAGTTGCAATACCAGCGTTTGGCCACTATGTCAAATTGGCTTCAAAGCCTGGCGCTTTCCCTGTGGGCCTGATTACATTGCGGTAGCTGGTTCGTAATTTGGTCATAAACAACTGAGTCTCTTGCTGTTCCTTGAAGTTTTCTGGCGATTTCAGAGTTGGCCTGAAGGTCCTGAATCTTGTTGTCTCTCCAGTAGACATTTTCGTTGGAATCTTCCTGTAAATCACCCTTTTCTTCACCCTAGGATGTTTGTTTTCTTCTGGTTTCGCCGAGCCGGATGATAGAAACGTCATTGCACGCTGTAAATACTCCGCACAATGAGCGCCTTTATTCACACATGGGCTCAATCTGACTTTATACAGACCTTGTCCGATAGGGAGCTGGCAGGGTAAAGTCTGTTTGATGTCCGATCCAACTGATTCGGACATTTGCGTTCACATGTACAGCTCCACTGGGTAATGTCTAGATAATTTCAGGTTTGCAGTGGATGTGTGAAACGGACTTATTCCTGCTCCTAACGTGTAGTTAGGTGCAGTGATGTGATGGACCACCTGGTTCAACCTCACATATGAGGTGTTAAATCTTTTGGCATTAGTCAAATCTGCAAAATGGAACAGGTGAGCCAGAAAGAAACACGTGACTGCATCTATCAATTTGAGTAAGTGATGAGAAGATAATTTCAAGGGCAGACAGAGAGAATCATTATGGTTTCTGCTCGGCCAACCTGAAAGTTAATCCAAATCTCCCAGGGCGAAGTCCTCCACAGACGTCTGATGTGGTGTCTGAGCCCCCCATCCCCTGAAACTGTATTTGTCACAGTCGGGAAGAAAATAAATAACTATACCTCCACCCACTGCATTTCATGGTGATAATCTATAAAGCACCATAAAAAAAGAATTTTCTCAGAGAAGAATCAAGAGAGGTTATTATCATCTTATTGATGGCAAAAGTACACAGCAGAAAGTTAAGACTAGCGCACATACTCACACACAAACACACACATCTCCTATCCCTGTCCAATACAGGGGCATGTCAATATGAAGCAGTGCATGATTTCTACACCCTGCTTCTCCTAGGGCGAAACCCTGACAGTGGCATGTAATTTTAATAGTGCCTTGTTAGGAAGGCGAGGCTGTCGGATTTGTCTGTCCTCGCTATAGCTAAGTGTTGTTGCAGCTGTGGTGAGTAAACACTCTCTACCTGGGGTGAGACACACAGATGCCTTGTAAAAAAATCCAATAAGACAGTCAGAGAAAGAAAAAGGGAGAGAGAGTGTTTTTTTTTTTTTTTTTGTCTCTTCCTCAGGAATCACACTGTGACCCAGCGATCGTTAACAGGCATTAAAGGGGCATTCGTTATCGTCGAGTGGCCTCGGCGTAATGTCCCCACCACTGGTTTCCAGGGACACCAACACCAGAGAGGTGTGGGAGGATGTTCTCCCGTCGTTCATCCAGCCTCCAGCCACCACCAGCCGATTATCTCCCTTCCCCGCGGAACTCATTATCCGCAACCTGTAATGTCAGTCAGCGGTTTCCCTGCTCAGCCAGACCTCTTTTAAACCAGAATCTAAAATTTTGACGCATCCTGAGAAAAGCCTTAAGAGTTTACGGAAGATTTCAACCTGAGATTCAGCAATAAATGTGTAGGTTAAGGTAGTGTGCCTTAGGGTTCACACCATCTTGGGGTTCACAGGGTTCCCACACCTTCTTAAACATCACATTCAATGACTTTCCAGGCCAAATTCCCTCAAATTCAAGGACCCAACACAGCATAGTTCAAGGGTCATTACTATTGCAACACTGACAATTTTTATAATAAGAACTAGCAGGTTGGCACATGAAACAAAGACACAACTGTGGGCGACCCTGTCTCCTACAAAGTTACATTCCCATACAACTAACTGCATTTTCAATTACATTTTGAGGAAATCGTTTTCTCTCCAGATTACAATCACAAACACCTTGTTAACTTTGTGAATTGATACAAAACTACTTGGTTAGGTTTAGGAAAAGATCATGGTTTGAAATTAAATAAGTATGTTTGTTACGTCACAAAATATAATTACAATGTTTGTTAGATAACAACATTGATTTTTGGTTTCACATGGGACACGAATCGCAGCCTGCTGGGTGAAATTCTGTGTTTTGTGACCCATCGATCCACCCCAACCTCCTCCCCACATGGACTTCCATGGACTTTGTTATAAAAAAACAAACGTAATCTGGGAGAAAATATGAGACAGCAGAATGATGCCTATTTACTAACGTTAAGTTAAAAAGTATATAAAAATAATTCAGTTTTCTATTTTTTAATATATAAATTCAAGCACTTTCAATGACCCATGTCTATTTTTAAAAACTTTGAAGGCCTTGATTTTCTTCTCTCAAATTTACAAACTTTCAAGGATTTCAAGGAACCATGGGTTCATGATATCGAATGAGCCTTCAATATAACACAACCCTTAATAAGGGTTGCCTGCCTCTTACAGGTCACAGCCAAATATGACATCTATGTGCGTTCACCTCATTGGACAAGGGTGGGCGCACACTGAACCAATCAATTTCCTCCAGAGGAAAGGAGGCGGGGGCTGCTGTTGATTGGCTGCAGCTCTATAGGGAAGCCAGGCCTAATTCTTCCAGCAATGGTGTGAAAACAGTGAGGTACAGGAGGAGGGAGGATGGGAGTCGAAATAGTACATGCCGGGTGGGAAAGCAGCGTGTCCCGCACCGTGGAGGCATGACATGCATTTATTCATGACATCAGGTCCCAGCCCCAGTAGGGCGACAGCACCACGGGCGAGACGGAGGAAAAATGATTCTCACCAGATACCTCTACGCCTCTTAGGTCTCCCCAGCTGAGCAGAGGAGACACCGTCACGTCAAAGGATGTTCCGTTTCAGTGACGCTCTGCATGGTCATACCAAAATAATGAAAAATAAAAAAACAATTTGCAGGTATATGAATTGTATGCCATCTCAGATCATTGTATTTAAATTGTTCTCAACCAATACCGCCTGTCCCCACCTGTTTACCATAAAGAGGTTATTGTATGGAAATTAAGATTTTTCTGGCAGAAATACAGATGCATGGAAATTGATGCTATACAGCTATTCTAGAATATTGTTTTGAGCCTTGAATTTATTTATTTCCCTGTCAGTATTTTCTGTTATTTTTGCAACTCTCAGTCAGTCAGTCAGTCAGTCAGTCAGTCAGTCAGTCAGTCAGTCAGTCAGTCAGTATCCCATCTGTTCATTCCCCTCTTCACAATTCTCTGTCAGAATTTCTCTACATGGCTTGCTCTGTTTATCTTTCGAACCTTTTATTTTCTGTTATTCAAGTCTGTATGTGTGTCCTGTATGTAGCTAAAGAACAGTGTTGGGAGGGTTACTTTTAAAACATATTCCACTACAGATTGCTGAATACATGCCCTGAAATCATAACTGCCTACATTTAGGTTTCAGAATACGGGAGGTTTTTTTCAGTGGGCTAGAGTTAGGGGGGGTAAGAATGCGAACATTTATCATATCATGAACATAATATTACTGTGCACACACCCCTTGAATCAGTGTGTGGGTTGCCAGGTTGCGATGACAGATGGGTTATAATTGTATGTAGGCCTGGAGTGTGGATTGTGTTCCATAGATGTTCTGGCCACTTGATGTTCTGGTGGGGTGGGGGGCTTACGAGAGTTTCCCAGGAGAAACAACAAAACGGGAGGGCACTGCAAGATGGCCTTGAAATATGGGAGAAACCCGGGAATAACGTGAGTGTTAGCAGGTATGCCTAAAATGCAATTTGTAACATATTCCATTAAATTACTCAAATTAAGTAACATATTCTAAATACTTTGGATTTTACTTCAAAATCATCTCGCTGAGCTCATTTGTCTCGGTCTTAGATTTCATGACAGTGTCCTGACTGTGCATCTCTTCTGCCATTGTTGTGTGGCAGGTGCACTGATCACACACAAACAGTTGCACAAAAAAAAAAATCTGTTCATGGGAAATGTGTGCCTCATAAATTTTAGAGCAAATACAAAAAAAAAAAAATTAAAAAGGCAGTGCCGACCTCCGCCAAGGTCATGCCCTATCTCGCAATGTTAACAAAAGCGAAAAATAAGTAGTGTATCCGCCCTGTAATTCGGATATGCGACAAAATGTAGTGGGTTCTTCCTTGGCCCATGCTACGTCCTTCCACCAAGTTTCATGAAAGTCAGGCCAATAGTTTTGTCCGTAATCAACAAACCGAACTGAAAATGTAACCTCCTTGATGGAAGTAATAAAGTAATCCCTTCAAGTAATCAATTTTTAAAGGCAGTAACTTTATTCAGAATACCACCAATTTACAGTTACTCATATTTTCTATTTTAAATATGTAATCCCATTGCTCCCCAACCCTGCTAAAGACTACCAAAGGCTCACCACCAACACTCCTAAGGCATTGGAAGAGTAAAACCAGACTAAAATAAATATATGTGTGTAAAAGCATGGTCAATCACAGAGAGCCGCAGGGCTATTTTTGGGTGGTATCCCATCCTACAGATATTTTATTGTACTCAGGGTATGGTAGATTTTCAAAAATTCCAGCAACAGAGTTAATCTGGTCTTATTAAGAAATGTTCTTTTTAGCCAAAGAGACCAGACATGATATAGACACACAGAGCTGCATTACAGTGAATGGCAGATGTTCTCTGCCTTTAAAACTAACAACCATCAGTATCAAAGCAACTGCTGAACTGAATAAGTGTATATGTGTGTGGGAAGGAGAGTCTGAATGTCTGTCTACAATGAAAAGTTCTTGCACGCGCGTGGGTTTGTGTGTTTGCAAGATAGAAAAAAAACAGCATTCATCTGTTTTCTCAGTGTGCCATTTATTCATATTCAAGCAATAGCAGGTACACACAAACATATGTGTGTGTGTGTGTGTGTGTGTGTGTGTGTGTGTGTGTGGTTGTGTGTGTGGGTGTGTGTGTGTGTGTGTGTGTGTGTGTGTGCGTGTTTGTGTGTTTGTGTGTGTGTGTTTATCTATGTGCGCCTGTATATCAAGGGACAGCTTGGCTTTTCCATATTTCAAACAGCCTGTGCAATACAAAGGACGAGGCCCAGCCCGACATGATTGCCTTTAATGTTTCACATAAATCACTGAGTTATGTGTGTATGTGTGTGTGTGTATGTCTGTGTGTGTGTGTGTGTGTGTGTGTGTGTGTGTGCGTGTGTGTGTGTGTGTGTGTGTGCCTGTGTGTGTGTGTGTGTGTATGGGGGGGGGGAGGGTGTTTTTGCACACGCTCAGAGGAACGTTTCAAATCTCTGACACCCCTGATTAAAGCCTCTCATTACAACACAAATAAACAGTCCAAACACATTCATACATCCATTTGTTAAAGTGTATGAGCGCAGTGAGGAGGGAGTTTCTGAAGGACAATTTACATAGAAACACTTGAGCAGCTTGGGGGGGAAGTCCAGGTGTTGGGGTAAGTGTTGTGTGTGTGTGTGTCCGTGCGTGATTTCCTCGCATGCGCACACACATTGTGATCATGCGTCATATTGTGTTATTTGAACTGCTCACATTTTTACCACTCACAATCATCCTGCATGCTTTCTGTCTCTCACTTTATGTACAAACGAGACTGTCCTCCCACGACCCCGCAGGTTGTTTGTACAAGCAGCTCATTAAGACCCATATTTACGTATAGTGGCTGTAGTAATTATGATGGGAGCAAAGCAGGAAGTCATGTAAAATAGTATAATTGCCTTAGCGTAGGCTTCGTAAGTTAACTTTCTTATGTAGAGATCCTTATGTAACATTCCTAACTAACGCCATCGTAGGTTACATAACAAATATAGGCTAGTTATTTTAATCCAAACCCTGATTGTTTCTTAAACCTAACCAAGTACATTTGTTGCCTAAACCTTACAAAGTAAATCTAAAAAACAAAGTAAACCTACGTTAGAATTGTATTTTAAAAAGACAATGTTTGCATGTAATGAGCGGAAACTGTATGTTTCCTGTGCACACAGAAGTTTATTTTCAAAAGACACTATGCATGTAACAGACAAAAACTGACACGTCCAAAACTGACACTAGAGGGTAGCTAGAGCGTCATAGTTTGAAGCGTAGGGCCACTGACCAAGTGTCTGTATTTGCTAAGACTTAAGGCTTCATCCAGGCATGGTTCACATAAGCCAGACTACTCTACTAATAGACCATGATCAATTATTTTGCCTTTTTATTAATGATGACCCCAATCCTAATCCAAAACTGAATTGCCATTGATGTTGTTGTCTGGTGTGTGTGTGTGTTGGTATATCAACTTAACCTCAGTAGTATTTCTTTATAGTCTCTGTCTCATCCCAGTGGTATTGTTGTGCCACATTTCCCATAAAGCCCTCTGCTGCCTGACACAAGGAGTATGTTTCTTCTTTGATCAAAAGGCTCTTTCTTTTCCAAATCAGTTCAAAGTGTGTAAGTGATCTTTTCCAAAAACCCACCTCCTTCCAGTTCCCTTTGTGCTGTAAATTAGTATAGCAGATATCCCACTCGGTGTCTGCAATTTAAAATGTAATATGGAGGTGGGCAGAGGCTGCAAATGATCTTATTGATCCTGCCGTCTCATTTGTTTAAAGTAATTGTGCTAAGGCTTTATAAATTATTTTGTTGCTTGAAAAATGCTACATGCACCATGTTTAATTTGACATGGTTCTGTTTGCGCAGTTTTTTGTAAATGTATTTTGCTTTGGAGAACCAGCAGTTTGATCCAACAGCAGACCAAAGGGGAGTGTCTTGTGAGTCACTATCCTTGAGAATCCATGGGGTACCTACTCTGTCTCATCCTCACTTTACTCACAATTACTGTCACTCCCTCCCTCTTTCTTTCCATATATCTACCCATATCCCTCTTCCCTTCTCCTCCCTATCTGCCCTGGAGATTCATTGTGGCATTGACAGAAAGACCTCTCCCGTCTCCCTCTGAATGCTGGGAGGGATGTATATCACGGATCAGCGGCTCCGCTCGGGCCGGTGTGCGTCCATGCCTGTATTTCAAAGTCTGACGTTTACGAGACAGAAAACCTGCCTCGCTTCTCCCCTCGCCTGTCCTGTAGGTGAGCGTCTTGGAAATCGGGCATTTGAGCATCTCAAAACACATCCATCTCCAGACTCATCAGCATGTAAATTAGTTGGGAAATAATTGTGAGAAGCAAGGGTTATCAAGACACGCCTGACAAAAAAATAATAATTTGTGACCATGACAATAATCATAAGCTATTTATTCTCACCTACAGTACATGTCCTGTGGGTTTAAGTTGTACAAGGGCAAAGCAGCTGTAAATACATCACCAAGTCTTTGATCACTGTCAGTTTCTGCACATCAGTGGCATTTTGTACAGCTATTCCAAAATCCATGTTGCCTTTACTGTAGCACTTCCACATCCACAACTGCAGTTGCCATCATTAAAAGAGCTGAGCAGACTTTGGATGCTGAATGCTAAGTTTTTTGTGTTTGAGGCATGCGGCAGCAGCCAAGCTGAGGATACAGAGAGTGGCAGTGATCAAAATGGCCCATTATGAATGCAGTGTGCCATACTGTATCTAGGTCACAGCCTGAGCCACCTACTGTAGCTCTTCCACTGAGAAACCACAGCACTGTCGCCTCCCCGCTCCCTCATCCTCATTCCTGCATCCCTGTGTGTGTGTGTGTGTGTGTGTGTGTGGGCTAGGTTAGTTAAGTATTATGTCAAATGTGTGTATATGTATATGAGCATGTGAGATCGTCTGTGTGTGTGTGTGTGTGTGTGTGTGTGTGTGTGTGTGTGTGTGTGTCAGCTTATGCATGAGTTGTGGCTAGCAAAGGCATTTGGCATCTGATAATGTGTTTGTCTGTTTGCACAAACAAGTCGTCTGAACCATAGGTCAATTGTTCCTACCCTCTAATACAGAGGTCTCATATTAGTCTGGCTGGGTACGTAAGTGAAAGACATTCAATCCAGACCTACACCCCAGCGCCGACACAGTGCTGTGGATATAGGTCTGGCTATGCAAGACTGGTCTCATACTAACAGCCCAGGGTCCAATTTTCAGAATATTGCACTTTTTTGTCGTACTTGAACATTGAAGTGGCCCTCCTATGAGATGACAACACCAGCAGTGGCCCCAAGCCAATTTGAGTTTGCGACCCCTGCTCTAACACGACCCACAGGAGCGCACAGGATACCTGAACATATAGGTTGCAGTTTCAAAGACGTGGTTAACGTTGTGAAACAATCGCAGTTTAGTTAGGTTTAGAAAAATGTTACTTCACTTCCGTATGTAAGTACATTACGTAGGCTAATTATGACTTAGAACATGATGTAGTTCTGTTTGTTACGTAAAGTTACAACAACTCAATGTTGACTTTTAGTTTCAAATGGGACATGAACAGCGGTCTCCTGGGTCAAAGTCCTGTGTTTGTTGACCCATCTGTCACCCCTCACACCTGATTTAAATGGCATTGTTTGCCCCATC
>JAOVVB010246108.1:0-21092 GCA_028570985.1 Heterobranchus longifilis | reverse complement strand
TTCCCCGCTACCAGGTTAAATAATCTCTTTCAACTGTTAGGGTAATACTCTTCAGGTTGGAGATTCGGACCCTTTAAACGGAGACCTGGACCAAGTAAGCACCTGTGAACAGGGTGTAAGCTCGGCGATCTAACAAAATCTTTTTTTCATGGTCAAAACAGGATAAAATACATTTTAAAAATGGCTGTTTTTGTTTTTTTAGCCGAAAAAATCTTTTGATTTTATTTTTTGTTTTGTACGAAATAGAAAATGAAAAACAGCTTGTATTTTTTAATTTGAATTTTTGTATTTTAAAATGAAAAATTCTGTTTCTGAACGGAAAATCACATTGTCTTTTAATTTAATTTAAAAGTCAAAAACAGGCTGACGGGTGGAAAGTAAGAATAAAAATAAAAGTAAAAATCAGAATGTTTTCAGAAGAAGTTGCAAAGAAGTCACAATTTTATGTGAAAACACTCGTAATGTTTTGAGAAAAAAAATTGCAATTTTATGAGAAAAAATATGTAATTTTTATGGAGAAAAAAAAGTCGTAATTTTCTGTGAAAAACATCTGAATATTTAGAGAAAAAGTCGTAATGTTTAGAGAAAAAAGTCAGAATGTTTAGAGAAAAAAGTCGCAATTTTATATGAAAAACATCTGAATGTTTAGAGAAAAAGTTGTAATGTTTAGAGAAAAAAGTCGCAATTTTATATGAAAAACGTGAATGTTTAGAGAAAATAAGTCGTAATATTTCGAGAAAAAAAGTCGTAATATTTAGAGAAAAAAAGTCGAAATATTTAGAGAAAAAAAGTCGTAATGTTTAGAGAAAAAAAGTCGTAATGGTTAGAGAAAAAAGTCGAAATATTTAGAGAAAAAAAGTCGTAATATTTAGAGAAAAAAGTCGAAATATTTAGAGAAAAAAGTCGTAATATTTAGAGAAAAAAGTAGTAATATTTAGAGAGAAAAAAGTCGAAATATTTAGAGAAAAAAAGTCGTAATGTTTAGAGAAAAAAAGTAGTAATGTTTAGAGAAAAAAGTCTTAATATTTAGAGAAAAAAGTCGGAATATTTAGAGAAAAAAGTCGGAATATTTAGAGAAAAAAAGTCATAATGTTTAGAGAAAAAAAGTCGTAATGTTTACAGAAAAAAGTCACAATTTTAAATGAAAAACATCTGAATGTTTAGAGAAAAAAGTCGGAATATTTAGAGAAAAAAAGTCGTAACATTTAGAGAAAAAAATTCGTAATATTTAGAGAAAAAAAGTCGTAATGTTTAGAGAGAAAAAAGTCGTAAAGTTTAGAGAAAAAAAAGTCGTAATATTTTGAGAAAAAAGAGTCACAACAAATCCAAATGTCAGGTAAAGTGATTCCAGTGTGTTTTAAGAGTTTAAATATATTTTGTTGGTTATCGGGATGATATCATGTATATACAGACAGAGTTGTTTTCAAAGTTCCTGAAAAAAAGAAGAAAACTGATGTAATATTCACAGGAAATAATCTGCTCAAAATTCATACAAATGTCTCGTTTTGCACAAACGTCCTGCAGTTATTGCGTTCACTGTTTATCAGTTTGTTCTTTTCTGCTATTGTTGTGCATTGAATATAATATGAAATATCTATGAAATATGTTACTTATTAAAGGTCGTCAGTTTCCTGTTTTTGGAAATATCTGAGGAGAAAAACTAAATAAATGAAACATATTTACAGCAGACCCGGCACGACATAATGTAGGGAGATCAATGTACAGAAAATATAATTCAGCAGTTGGTAAATTAATCCATAAATGTTATATTTTGTGTTTTTCTTGGCTAATCAAAACATCAGCATGAAATCAAAAACAGGACAGACTTTGGTTTCATCAGATGTATTTCAACAACGTCAGAAAAACACTAACAGTTATAAGAGATCTACTCCTAAAACTCCTAAAAGTACACATATTTACATATAAACACAACGACACTGAAAACGATTCATCACGTTGGACGAATCCACTCATTTTATCGTAGGTCGCGATAAAAACACAATAAGTTGATCGTGGTGAATCTCCAGGAAAAAGTTGCAATGTTTTGAGAGAGAAAAGTTGCAATTTTATGAAAACGGTCGTAATGTTTGGAGAAAAAAGTCGTAATGTTTTGAGAAAAAAGTCGTAATGTTTCGAGAAAAAAGCTGTAATGTTTCGAGAAAAAAGTCGTAATGTTTTGAGAAAAAAGCCGTAATGTTTCGAGAAAAAAGTCGTAATGTTTCGAGAAAAAAGTCGTAATGTTTCGAAAAAAAAGTCGTAATGTTTCGAGAAAAAAGTCGTAATGTTTCGAAAAAAAAGTCTTAAAGTTTAGAGAAAAATGTTTATAATGTTCAGAGAAAAAAAGACTGTTCAGTATGTTCAAATCTTTCAAAAAGAGAGGAAATGATCAGGAGTAAGGTTTAAAGTCTGTAAGGAACAGCAGGTTGGTTTCCTCAGGGGTGTGGAAGTTCAGAGGTCAAACATCTCTGGAGGGGTAACAGAGGGGCCACAGTTCAATCTAAACTTGAATCAGCTGTGAACACATCTGTTGTCACATCAACGTGTTTTTGTTTTTATGGAAGAGGAGAGGTTTTGGGAGGATGGGAAGTTGGAAGAAGGGGTGTGAATCTTTCGGTATCTCACGATTCGATATCGATTCTCGATTCAGTACAAGATGTTAAATTCAGGATCTGTTCCAGTCTGCTGTGTGCTAATAAAGGTGGTGTGTATCAACTGATTGCACACATGTAAACACACAAAGGCAAACCTAAGACAAAAAGTAACATTTAGTCATGCTAAACTAAAAAGTTTTTAATATTTCTCAATTCAAGTTCAAAATAAAAATGCTGCCTGTTACATAAATAAAATTGGTAGGCATTGGCCAGCTTTTTATTTCTCAGAAACATAACAAAAATAACACTTTAAAACTAGTATTTTGTGTATTTTTTCAACAAATCACACAATAATACTTGACACAACTTTGTGTCTTGGTGTGTAGGATTACTGTCCATCATATCTCGGTTCTTTTGTAGAAAAAAAAAAGCTTTTTAAAATTGATTTTTGGAAGTTGTGAATCCATTCAAAATCTTAGAAGATAAGAATATTGATTCTTACATGAATTCGATTTTTCCGCCCACTCCTAATTAGAAGGAGGGTAACATTTGGCAGAAGTTGGGCAAACTTGTGTGCCCTTGATGTCTTTTAACACTCACAAATATATACAGACGCACACAGTGAGGGATGGAAAACACGCGGATTATCTGGAACTCGTCCAATCACAGAGGGATAGCTTTCATCCGCAGCAGACAAACTGTGACCTTCAGACATCAGACATGAATTCATGCAGCTACTATTTGGCACCAGTCCTGGATCAGGGTCGATCCAAGGCCGCAGAAGAGGTATTTATCGTTTCTATCGTTTCTTCTTTGTGTGTGATCCACTTTTCATCCAACTGGGTAGCGCTGGACGTCAAACACTATATCCACGAGTGCATCATCGAGACTCCTCTCGCTGACGTCTGACCGGGGGAGTTCGTTTAGCATGCACCTTTCAGAGTCAGGAGCTCGCACCTCATAACAATTATCGCAGTTCTCCGGGCGGCGCTGCAGGGGGGATCAATAGTTCGCCTTGTTCCCATAAGTCACTCGATATGCATTATTCATCGCTCAGGCCCACGTTTAATTACGCTGCCAGGTAGTTAACCGCTGCGATCGTTATGAAGATAATGCTTTGGCCTGCCGCATGTGTGTGTGTGTGTGCATGTGTGTGCATGTGTGTGTGTGTGCGTGTGTGCAGGCTGGTTGTTTTCCCTGTTTGTAGCAATTACTACAAAAAAGTAATGCACTGTAATTTGTAGATAAGGCACGTATTTATGAGACATGCGGGGGGGTGGCTTGATAACACTCGGGACTTTCACCCAGCAGACTGGAATTTGAGTCCGTGTGTATCACACATACACGTGTCGTTAATGATGTGCGTATCACGCGACCGTCACACGTGTTTAAAACGGAACATGGAAGTAGGAAATTTAATGCCAGTCCCCACGTTTTTTTACTAACCACACCAAGTCGTTTTGTTGCCTAAACCGACCGAATTAGTCCCGTTTCACAACGTTTGCGACGACAATCGTGACGTTGATGACGTGTCTATCTTTAAAGCGGAAGTAGGAAGTCGGAATTTTAATGCGATTTTATTGCAATCCCAGGCTGCGTCCAAAATTCCACACTAACATGCTATTTAGTACGCTAAAACAGTGTGTGAGATATTTTTGTATGTCCGAAACCTTCATATGAAACTAATAGCTGGAATATCCCACAATGCAATGCGGTAGTGACGACAACGTTCATAACAGACAAACGGGCAGCGACCAACGCAGCTCTGTAACGCCAATAACGCTTCAATTTACATTTCTACAGATTAAAAACCTGCGACCGTTGGATTAGCTGCTTACCTTTTTTCAGTAATTTAAGCAGAGGGAGAAGGGTAGATGTGCTTCCAGCTCCTTTTCAAAGTTTTTTCTTTAACCTTTTTGTGGGAAAACGATGTTAAACAAAATATTAATCACAGTAGAGTATTTTGACATACTTTGTCTGGAGGAGGACTTTAAAAGGTGATTACAGAAGAATGTCTATAAACGAATGCATTTGTATTAAGCCCTTGCTTCTAAAAATGAAAGAAAATACATAAAAACTGGTCAGGGTCTTGTTACGGGTCAAAGTCTCTTCATTCACAGGAGACTAACTTAGTCCGTGAAGATTTAGTGGATGAAAAGCAGCATTGAGGAGACTCTTTATAGAGTGTAGCCGGCTCCATTGGGCTGAGTAGGCTCATCCGTATTGGCTGAGCTCAGACATGCAAATTTCCGTGCTCGGATTCACAAAAATGAGCGACTTTTCCTACGGAGCCCTTAAGCTGCTTTCAAATATCCGCCAGAAATGCAAGGTACATCAACAATAGATGTTTTGAATGGTGTTAAAGTGCCTAGTCTTTATTCAAGGACTGTAAAGCCACATCAGACTCGGCTGCCTTGTCCTAACCTTCCTGCACTGAATGGAAGGAAACAAGTCTTTGTTCAGAGAGAAGTTTAAACCTAATAGCTCATACTTTATCGAGATGCTCTGCTTGGTGAAATAAGCAACAAATACACTAGCGCTGAAATGATTAGCCAATTGATGCATTATTTCTAGGGCTGTCCTCAACTATAGAAATTCTTAGTCGATTAACACTCATATGATTTTGTCTCCACAAAGAGTCATGCAAAAGCAACACTTTAAATATTGTGTTTACCAGAGATGTGCTCTTAAGTTTCTTGGAAATAAGTCTTTCGGTATGAAAAAAGCATAAAAATGACCAAAGACCAAAAAGACCAAAACAATCGATTAGTCGACTAAGGGGAGGGTAGCCCTATTTATTTCATACATCAATTGTCATAAAATTACTGGACGATTGAACGGTTTACGTCATTAATTAAGCAAAAATATCAAATATCGACATTTGGTTTTTGGACTGTACGTCAAACAAATCAAGCAATGTGAAGATGTCACCATAGGCTGTGGGAAATTGCGATGGGCAATTTTTACTGTGTTTACTAAAATGTTATATCCTAAACACAAAAGAAAATAAATTGGAAAAAAAAGAGAGATTCGTCGATAATGAATCGGGGTGTGAATCGAGAACCTTTCCAGTTGAGAACCAGTTCCAAAACTGTCTGATCCATCGGAATCGTATGCCTCCAAGCTTATCAATTCCTTTTATCGATGCCGGCATGTTTTTTCGGACAGTTGTGCATTGCAGAACAATGACTTCAAAGTCATGCATCTACGCAGCTGGAAATTTGCAACAAAAAGGAGTCATGGTGGAGAGGAAGAAATGTTCCAAAGGGTGGTTTAATTTCATGAAGAAAGATGACAACAGTGCTGCTGTAATGTCTGCAAAATGACCATTTCAAGGGTGGAAAAAATATTGATCAGCAATCAATAAGGGAATCGATAAAGAATCAGACCGATAAGCAGACTCTATAATGGCACTGGTATCAATAAAATCTTATCCATCTATCCATCTCCATATCCATCCATAATAATGAAAAAGACAAAGAGTGTACAGCCACACAAGCGGCTAATTCACACTGGTCTGACCATCAGGAGCAATTTGGGGTTGAGTGCCTTGCCCAAGGAGCTGGGGATCAAACCAGCAGCTCCTCCTGTCCACAGGTTTTTCTCTAAAGCAGACATGCATTTACCTCTTTTTTTGCCTTATGGGAATCGAAACTGGGAATCGATAAGCAGAATTGGAATCAGGGTTGGAAATTAACTTTTTTGTCCACCTGCCACTATAGCTGGTTGATTCCAAAACGTACCAGCCACTCAATAGATTACCATTGGGTTGTTTTGGCTGGCGAGTGAAGCAAATCTAGCAGCCACTTGTATATTTTACCAGCATTTGGATGGTGGCTAGTGCTAATTTCCAACCCTGATCGGAATCGATAAAATGCAAATGATACCCAACCCTAATTAACACTCATTCGATTTTTGTCGAGTTGATTTGAACGACAGATCTGTTTCTCCACAAGGAATCATGCAAAAGCACCAATTTAAATCTTATGTTTACTAGAGATGTGCTCATAAGTGAAAAATGAATCAAAAACATAAAACTAATCGACTAAAGAAATCTTAGTCGACCGATTAATCGACAGAGGGGGCAGCCCTACTAAAATCATTACATAAAGCACAATGTAACAAAGTGAATGCTTTATATTCAACAAATCTTAGGACAAAAATAACTAATACTGACTGCAGACAGTATTCTTCCATTTGTCAGAATCCTCAATCAGATTTCACAATGAGGCTTCTATAAAAAGAGAGACACACTGCTTAACACCAAGGACTGATTCTGATACCCAAATCTGTTTAAGCTGATTCAATCCTTCCTGACTGGCTTTCATTGCGGATGAGTGCAGTACGATGAAGTCATTCACTACACCCCATTCCTCTGTTGGATCTCTCAAAAGTAGTACAAGAAAATGATCATCCAGAACTATAATCCATCTTTTCCGACAACGCTCCTCCTGGACTCGGCTGACTGTGTCCCAGAGAGAGCCACGAGCAAATGAAACGGCGTGAACTCAATCCAAACCAATCATCCCAAACAGCCCAGTCGTTAGCCACCCCAGATGTTAATACATGCTGCTCATTTGCATATGGAAATGAGGAAGATGATTCAAGAGTGAAATAAGGGGTAAGTGCTTGTTGCTGTCTGAATATTCATGTCAGTGTTGAGATTTTGTCAACTTCTCTATTCTCTTTTGTGTTCTTTAATAAGTGCGGATCTCCCTCGGGAGGCGAGCCTCCAGACTACACATGCAATCACAGAAGATTAATGCCATTGTGTGTGTGTGTGTGTGTGTGTGTGTTTTTCTAGTATATGTGATGTATTCATATCTGCACACAAGATAATGCCTTTAGAGTCAAAGCGGGATGTTTCCTCAGAGAGGCATTTTGTTTCCCACAGATAACATGGAATATTCAATGAAGCTAACATTGAATCACATGGTAGACATGCAGCATTAAATTGATTTGGGAGCTGGCTGATGAACAGAACGCTGGTTTTGTTTTAGCTGTACTGGGTTTTATGACGTCAAGCACAATGTCCATTGATTTTATCCTTCCATGTGAGTTGGGCTGGGCCAACTTTGATATGGCACAGATCGAACATATTATCGAGGATCGACAAATTCCTTGTCATTCAATACCTAAGGAGTAAATCTCATCAATCAGTGAGCCAATATGTATGCAGCATGCTTGTACCAAGATCTAATAATGCTGGTGATTGACAGAAGTTGTGGATGGTACCAATAGAACCAAATTCCGTCCCGTTTTTTCGTCACCCCTCTGTCGAGGTACCTAGCACACTGATCCGGTACTAAAAGACGGAGCTAGAAACACTGGAGTCTGTTGATTGGGTACCCCGCCTACATTTGAACCTACATTCAAGAGTACTGTCTGCAGCAGAAACACAAAACAGATCTAGGGTTTAGGTACCTGGAGGTACGTTTTATATGGGTTACCAAAGGTATTACACCGAAAGTGTTTGGTGGAAATGCGGCATAATGTTACACGTCATAGAGGCATGCAGGGAAAGCTCAGAGGTGGGGCTATCATGTGTGTGTGTGTGCGTGTGTGTGTGTTGTTGTTGTTTCTTGAGAGGCTTGACTACAGTGTGCATCACACAGGTGTAAAGGAGCTGAAAAATAAATCGTCATAGGTTTAACCATATATGCTTGGCGCTGATGTCTCCGCTCTTATTGATGCTCTCTGGATTAGCCACGCAGCATGCTAAGCTAAAACAGGGAGAGCAATGCAGAACCCCCCCATGGGTATACAAGAGTGGGCCCAAAGCAAGACATTGGATACATGTTTTAACATTTCTGTCATGTTAGGACTCTGAACTAGAAAGCAGCAGCAGCGGTGTGTGTTGCAGCATTTGATGACAATTCAATCAGCTGATTACAGCTGTGGCGTATGACTACCGTGTCCTGCATGAACTAACGCAGAGCTTCATTTCTGGTGTAACGAAGTCAAGGTATCGGTACCGGCATCAACATTTTTTGAACGATACCCAGCCCTACATGTGACAGTTAATTACTTGCGCCATATCCTCACGCAGAAAGAAAGCACAAGCTCAAAAATGATGCTTGTTTTGTTTGCCCTCAGCAGGGTTATACAAGTTTAAAATTACCTTCCTAAGAGAGGCCAAAAACATCCTGCAGGAGAAAATAAGATGGGGTGAGGAGCATAAGGCGTTTTGTAATTTTTTTAAAAGTACCATATGCCCGAATATGGGACAGTAAATCGAGCTTGTTGCACTTACTCAAACAGCGCTTTATGATGACCCTGGTATTCAGAGAATGAATGAAAGCCATCTTCCTAATAAAGACAGAGCAGTGCATTGTTCCCGACTCTCTGGAGGGCACGCTGCCTCTCTGCCTTGATGAAAAGATGCTACCTTGGCAAATAACGAAGTGAGCTTCTTTTTTAGACTCTGCTGCCGTCACTCAATTATGCAATGCCTTTTCAATGGAGGTTTTTTTTGTAAAGCTTCAGCCCTCATGCAACACATTCATCCTCCTTTGCTTTGAAGCAGATGCAGAAATTTTCACTGTATTATTATTATTTTTTTAATAATCCGTCACGGTGTATCCAGGTGACTATCTCTGATGTGAAGACAAAGACTTCTCTCTCTTTCAAGGGCGTTTAGTCGGCGATCATTGGTGAGTTTCAACAAACGCGACTCCCTCTGGGAAGTATTTTTCAAAGTGGTTGTCCTCAACATAGGAAATTCATAAGTGGGTATGCTGAAGGACGTGACATGTTGTACAAACATGATGGTTTAGGAAAAAAAAACGCCCACCACTTTGAGTCAACATTTATTGAAAGAGTCAGCTGTTGTGTTGCGTGATCCATTTTTATTGATGCTTTATATTGATGCACTGCGTTTGTTTACTTGCAGATGAAGACAAAGTAAACTGTCCTTCCTGACAAACAGGACTGTCATTGTTTAATACGTATTTGTTTTACTGCCGACATGCTGTTTTTCCATCACGTGATTTGTAATAATAAATCTAATGTTGTTAGTAGTGGAGAGGAAGGTCACTCACAAGGACTGCAACCTTTTTTTTTTTTTTAAATATTCCTTTCTCATATAGTTCAAAGTCAGATCAGGGTAATCATTCCTTGAATTGTCTGTAATTATAATGGAAAATGACTGAGAGTCAATTTGGTGACATAAGAACTCTAACCCGTTAATTCCAGAGGGCACATCTGCACCACGGTTTTTGCTCCGAATCACGAGATCACGCGAGAATCTGCGTAAACCCGCGGATGTATAAAGAGAACAACAAACAAACAAAAGTTTACTTTGCCTGTCTGCTCTTGATTTGGTCGTTCTTCCCTGGTTTTCCCTTGATTTTTGTGCATGGGTAAGTAGGTTATGTAGTTAAAATAAGTAGTTAAAATAGAGTCTGCACATGGTGTTTGGTGCCACTTCCTGTCTAGCTCGATCTGCTCTGTGCTGCTTGACGCCGCTTCCGTCAAAAATAGATTAGGCGCATATTTTTAGCAGAGCGGAGGGCTGCTTCTGGGACGCTTTTGAAACATGCTGCGGCGCATCTGGTGGAATCACGAGCATTGACGAGAGCGGCCGCGAGCAGCTCCGGCGGCTGCGTCGGAGCCGGAACGTGCCCTGTGGAATTTAGGGGTGATGCCACTGAAAATCACGGACGCCAAGCAACTAAATAAAAATAGAAATATTGCATTACAAGAAATTGCTGGAATGGACCATTCACAATATGTTGTCATGGTGAAAGTACCGCTGCGAGGCGTTGACTGACGGCTGCACATACTCAGTACATCACAAAGAAGTATTGTTTGAGAATCTGTATTTTCTGCCTCCGTCCTACTTTCTAGTAAACACAAATTGATCTGTGATTATATGCTGTCATTATTTTCAATGAATCAATCAGATAAGGGTCCACATAAGAGCCCGTTGTAGTATTGGTGATTTCATCAGTAGCAAAGTGTGCCATGCTTCCACCTCTAAACACTCATTTAGACTCTCAGTCGGGAGACTTTGCCACACACAGAGCATTCGTATGGACCATCGGCCCCCTGCCGATGGCCACATAGTGACTTCCAAAAACATCAGCCTCTGTTGTCCCAATAAATACTCACTTTACGTGCAGGCTTAAACAAAGGGCCAGAGAGTGCATTGGTAAAGATTGTTTTTGTCACAAAAAACCTTTGAGTCAGTATAACAAGTTTCCTTGAATATTGTCATTACAATAAAATAGTTTGTCATATTATTTGTTGAGAGAACCTAAGTTTTCAAAAGGTGCTACTTTACTATTACAGTAACATGCATCTGTTTTAGCGAGATTAATTTCTAATGAATTTCAAATTGCGAGCAGTCGCCATTGGCTCATTATTGAAGAAAGGTAAAAAAAATAATATATATATATATTTTGCAGCTGCTAGAAATGAAGATAATGAATGCATAGAGGAAGCCAACATGAACATTTGTGACCCACACCACAGTACTGTAAATTAAAATGTTTGCTGGCGAGCATCTAGTGTGGCTGTGTTAGTTAATATCACATATGGATATAAATATTAATATAAAAGGTGCTCTAAACGTAATGATTAAAATTGCTTTTTGAGGATTCTGCTGGCTCAGGCTTGTCTCATTAATGGATGTATGGTACATTTCCAATTAACACTAAGTAGCTACTTGTCAGTTTGGTAGAATGTTCTTCTTTACTTGAGGTTACACAAAGATCGGTAAGTATTGGCAGCAAAGTATTCATGCTATGGACATATTAGTATGAATTCAGTATAGGGCACCATTTGAAGGTTTGAAGGGACACAATAATAGTAGGTTTACTGTAGGCAGGGCTGGGCAATATGACATATATATCGTTAAAACTATAGAAAAATCTCTATTGTATATATTTTTCTATATTGTTTCTATCGGGATGTCAAACAGCCAGCGGTCAAACTGCATTACGGCATTATTTCTGTAATTTTTACGACGATTTACATTCTGATCCTTGCACGACGTGCACGCTATATTAATTTTGCACTAAAGTTCCTAATAAAATGAGAAAATACTATACTATACTATATCATGATATATATTGTTATTGAGATATGGGATGAATGACTGATATCGGGATAGAATATTTTGGTTTATGGTAGTAATTTTAGCAAAAGATTGTGGTTTCAGTGATCCTGTCTGTCAACTTTTTCAATATTTAACCGAGAAGATGATCTTTCTGTAACCAAGTGCTGTGAGCGCCTAAATATAACCATTAAAAAGTTGAATCATGCTTTAGTTGCTAAAGTATTGTTTTTCAAGAGTGGATATTGTAGGAAAAACAAGTGAAATATGCTGTCAGTGAACAATAAGCAGATGCAACTAATGATTCATTTTAGTATTGATTAATCTGTAATTTTCTTCCATTAATTAACGGTTTAGTTTAGGAAATGTTAAAATATAGTGAAAATGACGTTCACAATTTCTCAGCAAAACCTTAACATATTCAAATTACTGTCACGTGCAAAGAAAAGCAGCAGATGGTCAAATTCGAGAAGCTGGTGAATTTTTTGCATTTTTGCTTGAAAAAAGGACAATTAATTGATTATCGACTAATTGATTACTCGACTAATAGTTGTAACTCTATTCAGCATTTTGCGACTTGCTGTAAAGTCCTCCAAACCATACGACCTATATGGTCTATAATGGTCTATAATCATGATATTTGAGACATTAAATCACTTCTGTGCATCCACGTCACGTGCCGAGGAACGTCACATGACGTGCCACGCCCCATGTTGCGCCACATCACATCGTCACATGACGCAGACGCCACGTGCTTCCGGTTGTAACGGTCACTTAAAAAAAAAAAGAAGATGTTTAATTTAATTTTCAACCGGGTCTCCTGGGTTAAGTCCCGTGTTGGTTTGCCGTCACATTACTACCAGCTTTTTACGCCATAACATCAACGAACACTAGAGGGAGACACCTCACAATAAAACGTCAATACACGACCGCTAGAGGACGTTTAACTTCAAAACGGAACTACATGTACAAACGACCTAGGGGGACGAGTTTTGGAGGAGGACATGCTGTGTAGATGTGTTCATTATGTTTCCCTCAAAAAGTATTTCCTGTTGCAAATTAGTAGGACATAAAAGTAATTTATGTTACTGTTCAGTAACTGTTTGTATGCATCTAACAGCTAGTAGCCATTATTTGCTGATTTGTTCCTTACTTATTCCTTAAGTACTCAGGATTTTGCAACCTTATTGTAGTTTGTAGTTGACTTCCCTAGGATTGACCTCATGTGCGTATATGGTGTTTTACACATCCATCACTGCACGTGTAATGCCAGGAAATCCTCTGTGTATGTCATGAATCATTCTGTGCGCACACCACATAAATAACACACTGATTACAACTAAGCCTACATTGTGCGCTATAAGCCTGTGAGGTGAATTCTTTTTTAATAGTATTCACTCCCTGGGCTTCATCACAGATGCATAATGCCTGCTATTTATTATGCTATCTATTTTTGTCAATTAGCGATAATCAAACACTATGAGGTAAAATGATGTGGAGCCAACAGAGCGTAGTGGTGTTTATCTCACTGCTGAGATAAGGGAGAAGCATTTCTGTGGAAAAATGTGAGAAGTCAAAAGAAGAAGCGGTGATGGGAAAGAGCCACGGCTGGAATAACAATAGTGGGAAAAGTTTCACTGGAGAGAGAGAGAGAGCTGATCCAGAGTGCAACATCGCCCCTTTGTTGTAACAGAGCTCTCATGTTTATTCATTTTGGCATCATGGCCGAGAGGTCAACAGAGGTGTGTTTACAGAAATTCCCCAATTCCCATAATGGTATGCTGGCAAAAGACACTATCATAATACAAGAACGCAGCGAGCCCTTAGAGGTCTCCAAATCTAATAGCGAATTTGCCAGAATTAGCATAAATTATATAATCTGTGTTTTTTTGCGGAGAGTTTGAAACACTGTTGTTCGCATAGCTGAAATGCTTTGCTTAAATGCATTGTTTAAACACTCACACGACCTTTGGGTGATCTCGGACGTTCAGTCTCTAACAACTGCTGATGTGACCTTTGAGCTTTCAGTTGACAAGGGCAGATCTGAGGCGGCTTCACCTGGCTACACCCCCGACGGCATGGACGCCGCACAATGGCCATTGGTTATTTTGGACAAATGTCACCCTCCCTGCAGCCAACCGTGTTAACCTCCCCCCCCCCCCTAAGAGAGGCAGGAAACGCGAGATCACCGCGAGGTACTCGCGTCCCTCTGATTCTCTTTCTGAACCCTGCAGCATCAAACACCTCACGCTGCGCTGCATGTTTAGCTTCACACTCGGTAAATGCAGTAATTAACGCACACGCAGTAGTCAGGCTTTGTGCATTAATATCCACACATCCCTCCAAGTACAACATGGGAGCAGTGACGCAGACACACACGGACGCAAAATGAGATCTCGGATATCTACACCACCCTCTTGTAGCACCATCTTTCTTCAAATGTCATATGTGAAGTGCTCGCGTCCCGGGGACAATGAGGGGTATAGGGTTTCTTAGCAAGACTTAGCAGCACCCAAACTTAGAACTGACTCCCTAAGGATGTTGGTATGTGTGTGTGTGTGTGTGTGTGTGCGTGTGTGTGTGTGTTGATAGGTGAGAGATATACACCGAACAGTAAAATTAGCTTCTTGCCAACAGCCTTTGACAGTATGTTCCAGTTATATCCTTCATGTGTTGTATGGAGGTTATGGGGTGTTCAGACTAGACGTGAATAAAGTTTGGACGCTGGAATCTTCTGTTTTGATTCGCTTCATTACTCGAGATTACTCGTGACGCTCGCTGCGGAAGTTCAGATATTTCAACTCAGGCAAATGAGCATCATTCGCGTAATTTGCGGCGCCTGACCGGAACTTGTATCTAATTACGACTTTACATTGACTTTATATGTAATTAATTAGTGCAAATTAATTTATTCGCGCCCGGTGTGAACACAGAGTTAGAATACCAAACCACTATATACACACAGTACATACTACATCTAATGTCAAGAAATACCTTTTGTACAGTATGTTATGTTTTTGTGAGTGACATATTTTCGCAATGAAAGAATGAGGATCTTTTTAGTTCTGCTGGTGGCCAATTACATGTTAAAGTCCAAAGAAATACTTTTTTATAAGTTTTTAGTTGCTCTCATCATTCCTTCTCTTCATTCTGACCTCAAAGTGATCCCATATTTACACAACTACTGTAAAACATGGGGAACATTAAAAAATAAAAAATAAATCCAGTTGAAGCTGTGAGTTCAGCATGCTGAGTTAGCCAAATCAAGTTACATTCTTTTTAGTATGATATTTTCCTTACAGTTACTTAAAGTGACAGATCTGAGGTTTTGAAGTGGGGTTGTATGAGGTAGTTATGCATAGTTAGTGCATTACCTTTATACAATGGCGGTCGGCGCTCCCCCGTTATGGATTATCAGACAGGAGTGCTGAGTCGCACCCGAGCTCTGCACTGCTGGTCACAGGGACATGAGAAAACACATATTAGACATTATTAACCACCTAAAGAAGGCCCCCCTAAGGAGATAATACAACAGTTTAAATGTATTATATATTTTTTTATATTTCCACTGCTTGACAGACAGCGCTTTCATTTGGCACTACATATTCTCAACCGTGGAACGCCCGTATTCCTACGCACCAATGCATGTAGTGCCAAATGAAAGTGCTGTCAGCTGTGAATATATTAAATATATATATTAAAAAAAAAAATTCTTTCTATATTTTAGCCCCTTTTTTCTTACAGTGTAGTCACGTTAGAAGGAGATTATGTCACAGCCAGTATGGAACGGAGGAAGGATTACAGCAACCAATAACTTTGTCTTAAAGAACATATGGTTTGCAAGTATTGTATTAAGACTGAAATCCTTAACCCTTATATATATATATATAAAACATCCTTAACTGACTAATGTAAGCAGGTGTGGCAGAAAGGGAAACATAAATAAAATATTGGCTTCACACACTGTTTCCAAAGGGTGTTTGTTCTCACCACAGATCAACACTTCAAGATTATCTGAGATCAAAACACTGATTTATGTGGTGATAATAATGACCTTCGGGAGAATTATAGCGGTGTGCGGCATGAGTTTTAACATCATTTTTGAGCTGTCGCTCCATGACAGCCAGGGTTTTTAATTTGGACAATAACTAATCACCAAGCATTTGCAGGCCACCTTCTTCCGCTCCAATACACTCATTTACTTAATCTTGAAATCGCACAGATCTGTCAGTGTCACTCCCACGCTGGTTAAGCACCATGACACCAAGAGCTTACCACTTGAACCCTGTAACAAACTCGAAAGGGCTTCGATTTATGTGTTAATGGTAACAAAATGAGTGAGGTGATACCATCTCGTCTCACTGAAGTCCCTGCTGTCTACCGTGGCACTAATGACCTATGGAAGGAAATGACAAGTTCCACTCATCTTCACCATCAATCACAGAGAATATCTCAGTTGTAATAAAATAGAGGGGAGTGTGGAAAATGTCAGAGTGGGAGAAACAAAGGACCAACAGCAGCAATAGTTACTTTTTGGCTGGACTGCAGCAAAGCTGGGGGACCAGCCCTATAAATGGGACAGTCTGTCGCTGAGTGCCTAATAGGCCGTTCACACCGGGCGCGAATAAATTAATTTGCGCATATAAAGTCAATGTAAAGATGCCATTAGACATGAGTGTGGATGTGGACAATAGTATTGTTTACTGATATGTAAATGACACCACAGTCTGTTTGCATTATTACTGTTTGCAACTTAAAGGAGCAGTCATTGTAATTTCCTTCCTCTGTAACAACAAATGGTTGAAAATAGCATAATTATATTGTTGAATTCATTTAATTAAAGCAGGGCTCAATTATTTGTACTGACACCACCGCTGACTATCACTGTAACAACTTGGACACACAACGGTCGCGGTCCAGCCACATACTAGGTTTACACCCAGTCTTGTTTAATTCTCTGGCATCACAAAGAGATTATAAGAAAACTATGAGCATTATTAGTCGAGACTGCAATTCAACCCCATGTTAATAATGATGAAAGATAGGAATAAGGATAGAACAGAGCTTCCTTTACCGTAATATTATGGAGAGTTTGATTGACAGCTTTAACAAACTGAACCAGCCAGGAAAACACACCAAAATTAGTTTAAACCGAACCAAACATGTAAGGTGTGAACGCACCTAGTCTGCAAATTGAGAAAGTTGTCTCGTGTCTGTGACACCATCAGCCCAATTAAAGTAATACTGGGGCTGCACAATCAATCATATAACTGTGATCATGGCTTTTCACTTCCATAATTAATTAAACTTGACTTAGTGAGATATTTATGCTCTTTGTGTTCACCACTCCGACTCGGGAACATCAAAACAACTTCCTATTCATAGTCTATTCAGTCACAATCTAAAATGTCAGAGTGCAATAGAAAGTATGTTGTCCCTAAAATGGATAAATAAATAAATTTGACCTCAGTACTAAGAAATAAATATATTTGTATAGCCATAATAGTAGGCCCTGTCATCCCATTTTCTTGTATATGATAATGTTCTCATGGAAAATTACTGAAATGTACTATAAATAATAAGTGTGTGTGTGTGTGCGTGTGTGTGTGTGTGTGTTAAAGCTGAAAGCAATACAGTACAATGTGAGCTAGGGTGCTTTATACAGCATGACGTTTACATGCATGCTCATACACACTCATACACACAGTTTAGGGACACAGGGTGTGTGATGTACCAACCGTGCATTATTGACAACATGAGCATGTGTTTGCAGTTTAATAAGTTGACACTTAATTAGCTGAAGCCTAATAGCAAAAGTGCATAATGCATCAAACAATAAAGTTCAAGCGCATGATGGGGAAACAAACAGAGCCACGCCAAAGTAAAACAGACACACAGTCAGGCAGACGAGTACAGGTCAAACACTAAACAATAGATCTAATTCTGTGACTGCCACTACTGCCACTTAATGCACAAATTTACAAGGTCCCATATTGTGAAAGTGAGATTTCTATGTCTTTTTTTTAAATTATAAAGCAGGTCTAGGTGCTATATTAATAAAACGCTCAGTCCTTGGAGAAATGCACAAAGCCCGTATTCAGAAACTGTGCCTTTGACCGAACTGTCGGGACTTCCATAAGGTTGTGATGTCACAACTATACTATATAAAGGTAGAAAATACAGCTACAGTGCCGTTACACTGTATTCCTATGGGACAATAATGGATTTTATCGTGGATCGTGATAAAAAAACACTCACAATATGTTGATCGTGGTGAATTTCCATTATCTGGATAATTGTGAATATCCTCGCAAATTGACTGCAGTTTACTACAGTGTCCTATCTGTGATGCAATAAAAGTATTTAAAGTCTTAATGTTTTGAGAAAAAAGTCATAATGTTTAAAAAAATAAAAATTAAAAAAAAAGTCGTAATGTTGGGAGTAAAGGTCACAATTTTATGAGAAAAAAGTCGGAATGTTTCAAGAAAAAAAGTCACAACAATGCAAAAGGTAACATGATTCCAGTTTGTTTTAGTGCCGTTTTAAAAGATTTAAGCATATTTCGTTGATTATCGGGATATCGTGAATCGCAATTATTTTGGCCAGGATAATCGTGACATGAAATTTTCATATCGTCTCGTGCCTCCTCATTCTTCGGCTGCAATGACGGTGCAGACGTCAAGAGCACAGATGCGGAAGCCTCTGAAACACTGACCAATCACAGCACACTGGGCTTTTTTGGGAGGGGTGCGTAAAGAGACAGGTGCTAAAACAGAGCGTTTCAGACAGAGGGTGAATACAGGTATATTCAGACAGACGGTATGAGAAATATAAAGCAAACATGCTCTAGTAGAAGCTCAAAATACAAGTATGAACCAGAAAATTAGCATATGTCCCCTTTAAGCAAGTTAAAGCACAAAGTCAGTTTTGCCAATTTTGTGAGCTTGTCAAGCACATTAATTATGTCAATATGTTCCCTAAGGTGAAATTCATAGAGCAGAATTAAATGCATTCTGAGCTTTTTCCTCTTTACACTATTGAGCTCAGAAAACTATAATTTTAGAAACATTACAGCCTGCAGCACACATTTTACAGCATAATGCAGCCCTGCAGGTAAAGTGGCACTCATGTGATAAAAGCTACTTTTCAAAGTGATGTGGTATTCCATAAGAAGATGTTAAAAACATATCAGCTTAAATATAGCACACTTATAATCACTGAAATTGAAACAGAGTGGCACTCACATGAGACCCTGTTGCCCTCTGTCCTCTCGTCTCTGCCCTGCTGCTGGTACCTGGATTTCTGCACCTAGAAGATTAACATAATAATATATATATAATCAAAAAACAGTTAGAGGACTATACCTGTTATATTTTCCCTGATGAAATACATTAATGGGAAAGAACTAGAGCTGTCCCGTTAGTCGATGAGTCAACTAATCGGTCGTTTTGATTTTGGTCGATTTCTTTAGTCGATTAGCATGTTTTTTCATGCTTAATGACTTATTTCCAAGAAACTTATGAGCAAACTTATATGGCTTAGGTGCAGTACCCAACGGCAGCATCTAAGAAAAAAATGTTTAAGCTTTTAGCGTTTATTTTCTGCTCTAACTTTCCCACATTTTTTTCCACAGATATGGTAATAAATAACAGTCCAAAATTATGTGAAATTGCATACTTTTAATTGGAAAATGTTCTTGGGGGTAGCACCCCCAAAACCGTCCACCAAATATGCACACAAGTCTTCCACAAGCTTAAGAAAAAGCTGGCATAATTCTTTGTGTAGGAACTCAGTTTTATGTCTGTCAATTAAATCAAGTAATCGATTAGTCGACAAAATCGCTGAGTGTTAGTCGACCAAGAATTTCTTTAATCAAGGACAGCCCTAGAAAAACATTATCATGAGGAAACAGCATGAATAACTGGTTTGCATGAATTAGGCTTGTCAGAAAACATATTTTCTACATCATTTAGCATTAATGTTAAATAGATGAACGTCATGAAAAACTACACAACAATTTGAGGGAGAAAAATCACATCACCTGAGAGCCTGCAGCTCCACCTGCCTCCTCCTTTGCTGCTGCTGGTTTCTGGGATATGCTAACGTTTGGAAATAAAGTAAGCTAACGTTACTGCTGAGTCGTTATTACTGCTTACACGTCTTTTTCTCCGTGGACGAAAAGTGCTTCGCTACTTGCGTTTGGGTGTTTTTGTTGTGGCTAAAGCCTAGCTCACCTTAAATTCTGGCAACGACGGTTGAACATATCAAAACACGAGCAGCTTAAGCGCGCATGCCAACTAGCTAACCTTGAGATGTAAATAAGGTAGCCTAATTAAACGTTGGCTCACTTCTAGTTACCTAGGCAACACATTGATTTAAGTTAAAGTCATGCTAGGCTAATGATTTCAGAGTCAAAAAGTTTCCACACTGACACATATACACACACACAGGTGGCAGAGGGGAGCCAATCAATTGATCAATACAGAGGTGTGTGTGTGTGTGGGGTGGGGGGGTTGACAGTTAACCCTTTGTGAAGCAATTTACTTTTGAGATGCAAAAACATATACAGCCTGATATTTCCTGGTATTTTCAGGATTTTTTTAGTACAATTCTCTTTTGCTAATTTTAACAACTTTATATACTGTTGGGTTATAAAGTATGTTTTTTTTATATATATAAAATGTTCAGTATGTCAAAATTAAACCTGCAAAATAAGATATTGATACATGCAGTGGATTATAAACTACAATATAACCTTTTGAATGTAGTAGAGTATAAAATAATCAAGTAAGGTACAAGTGCCTCAAACTTAACTTAAAGTACTTAAAGTAAATATGCTGAGTTACTGTCCATCACTGAAAAAAATATTGCTGTCTTGGATATGTCATATGAGTTATGTTGTGTATCTAAATAATTAAATGTGTCAAATTTAAGTGCATACTGCCATTTCTCATACATTCGTTAAACAGCCGATCTGTTGTATGAGTACTAATTTCATTCAGAGTGGTAGGTTGCCCACAGTAATTTCTAATTCATGTTCCGTAATTATAATGATGAATTAATTGCTCTCACATTGTTATTAACTGCATGTTCTATGCCTCGGGTATAATTCTTCAATCTTCTAACCATATTAAAACACTATTTTATTTCTCGTTCTTGTATTATTTGCACAACTAAAATAGTTTGTGCATCATTCTTGCTCTGTATACATATTTTCCAGTCATGTGTTTTAATGCAGGCTTGCAGAGGCATCAAATCTGATTATAATGTTTATTTCATCTTGTGAAGGGCTCTTTGCATGGGTAGACGATAGAGCTGGGTAATAATTCAATATGATAATTTATCGTCTTTCAATAGAATCGTATCGTGATGAAATCATATATCAAGATATGTACAATTATGTCGCCTAAATGAATCATATGAAACACATACTACCTCAAATT
>JAOVVB010246084.1:0-21099 GCA_028570985.1 Heterobranchus longifilis | reverse complement strand
TTTTATGTGGAGTGACCACTGCACCAGACACAAAATAGCCTTTTAAATGCTACATTGCTTTTCAGCGACCAGTCATATTAGGAGGAAATTTGAACCAGCTTTAAAAGTGACATATTTTCTTTTTAAATAATTGCTCTGTGTGGATCTAATTCATGCAGACATTTAGAGTGGATTTTGAAAAGTAACTCAAATTTGTAAAAGTAACTGATGAATATTTAAAGAAACTTTAAAGAAAAATGTCCCCTTTGACTTTCCCATATTCCTGTAATTGTCTACCTGAGCTTTTGATCAAGTAGGGCTCAGCGTCTCTCCTTAGTCACCCCACCATAAGGAAATGAAAAGACGGTTACTCACTGGCAATAAACTAATTAAAAAAAAACTTGCAGTCTGTATCTGTTGGTTGTTGCCTGATGTCTGAAGGTGTGTCGGGGGGGGATGTGAGTCAGGTTGCTTAGACTCGATTCATCATTATAAGAATTGTTTTACTGCTCGTCTGTCTCAACTCCCACTAGAAGGATTTATTCACCTCAACACTACTGCAACTGTTGGTAATGCGTGTACATCTTTGTTTCTTTATTTTTTTCCTACTGATCATAACTTATGAGCAAGAGTGACATCTTAGTTGGGCACTAAGAGTTACAATCCTCACTACTGACCCACATACAGTATTCAGTGCACTTTTGGATTACTCTGCAACCACACTGTCAGCTGAGGGTGTGTCCAGCCCGGGAGTACTACCATCTTTTATAATCGTTTTCTGTGGTTTTATAGTACCAGCTGCGAAACCTTTCTGAAAAGGAAATTACATTGCCCATTAGCCACACTTGACTCTTCGAAATTGGCATGAACGCTTGAAAATCCATATCGGTTGACCTCTAGGGCCCAAACATGTAAAACTGTAGCCAGCCACTTGGCATACAAGCTGCCGCAAGTAAAGTGTACGCTTCCTCCCCCAGCACAAAATGGTGGAGAAACAGGGGGTTGTGAAGGAACTCAAACATCTCACAAACTATGAGATGCATATTTTTCTCAAGAATTGGTTGAATACGCACATGCACCCACACACACACCCCTATTGTCTCTATTTGTATTTCCCGCCTGTCTGTCCAGCTATATTTAGTTATTGTTTAGGTATGCATAGAGGTAGATGTAGGAGCCGAAACCAGGCATGAATGCGCATGCAAGCAGTAATGTATATAGGTACTCATAAACAGCCACCATGTAGGTAATGAGTACGAACATGTGATGAACATGATGTAATGCCTCTTTTTCCCCCCTTTTATTGCTTTTTTCCCCAATGTTTTAATACTAGAATGATGAATTTGTACTAGCCTTAATCTTCACTGTTTTTGTTTATTTGTCTGTATCACTGGGTGCATTAAGAAATTATAATATTAACAATATATTGCTAATACATGTAAACATAATGAACATTGTATAGTCAAACTGTATGTATTAGTGTATTACAAGAACTGGATGAATAAACCAGGGCTAGAAGCTAGTGCTAGACTTATATCCAACAGCAATATGTCCATCTTGCTTTGTTTAGGCTGAATCTCCAACTTGGTTAATATGCTAAACATAAGCAGCACTTGGAAAGCTTTCAGTATATCAAAGTTTTGTTGCTCCGAGTCTTTTTGGTCCATGTCAGTCAAAAATAACTTTTATGAGCACATTTTCCGATTAAAGCGAGGAATGGTAAATTTGGTAAACAGCATGGGAAGGGGCCCGAAAAGAGTCCAGATAAAAGTATGTTTAAATTAAGATGGCACTGAGCCAGTGACCACAGAGCTTTTAATAACACAGAGAATGTCTGGGCAAACAGTTGCCATGGACTCCCCGAGCAGTCTGACAGGACAGGAACCATATCTGGAGAAGAAGCTTGCATTAAAGGGTTTCTTTTACTTAAATCAGAACATGATGGCATTCAATAAACACCAATAAATGGACACAAATTGAATCGCTACGACTCACAAACAAATAACTTGTTCCTTGTGTGGTTTGATAAAGTCAGTCCAGCGAGCCTGTTTGCCTGATCTAAAATACAACCTTTGTTAAGATTTATAAGATACATCTACTCTAAGCGAATCGCTCACTTCTTGCATCAACCGCCACAGAGTGCAATGTTTTCCATAGCAACAAAGTAGTATTGTTGTTACTGTGTTATTGTGGACACCACTGTAAGAGGAATAGCTGGAAAGATAGTGATTTAAACTGTGGTGATAGAACAAACAAAACACTACAACATAGATTAACCCATGCAACAACAGAGTGACGTACTCTTAATAAACACAACTGCATGGGTTTAGAATTACAAGCGTCAAGTAAAACAGGAAAAGACTTCCACAGTCTTCCCTCATTCCTTTCCACCCTGAAAAAACAAATGCCATGACTGAAGGTGCGTGGCTCCTGGCATTTTTCCTCACACCACTTTTTCATTTGTTTTCTAATTTTGAACTATTTCAAAACATTCTGGTTGAAATTCACAACATGCAGCTGCAGCACTGAATATATAGCGGCCGGAGAGTACACCCATGCTTACATTTTCCTTTTTAGAAGCAAAATATTTTAAATGCATATGGTAGCTTACAAACCACACCCTTCATCTAGTGAAATCATAGGAGGGGCATTACCACCTTGGCTGTATTTAGTTGTCTACTGACCTCAGATGTAATCCATAATAGCAGGACCCAACCCAGGACAATCCTATCATTGCACCTCCTGATAATCACTTAATATGGGCCTCTGAGATTAAGTAGAAGATCAGACCAGGCTCCCTGACTCTGTACCCTACACAGGATTTTGAGTTAGACATGGACTAGCCACAGCCCTGCATGTGGCCCTATCAAGACTAATACTGCAGTCCATCTTAAATCTGTACTATTCCTTGCAAAATTCACTTCCATTACAGTCAATTTAGTACAGAAATAGGAAGAAACTGAAATAAAACAACATAGAACAGCACTTGTAATTCTTGCATGAGAGCATATACAGTCACTAGCTCAAGCTCATTCACTGCTTGTCTGTTCATAAAACAAAATCTTATTACAAATCAGAATCCAACCACTACCACAGAGACAATCACAAACACACCACAGCTGACACACAGGCCTGGAGGACAGATCCTTCATAAAGGCTCGGCTGCTTATGCTAAATTTACGCCAGGCAGAAGAAAGTGTTTCCCAACAGGTTCACAGAGAAGACTTCCTGTCAACTTATTGAATAATTTACATAATGTATATCTGATTGGTAATGAACATTAGACTCAAAATATAATCCACTTTTATAGCAGTAAAAGTCAGCAGCAGACTAATACATTGCATTTCCAGCTTTTTTTATGAAGCTTTGAGGTTACATGTGCCAAGAGAAATCGATGTATTATGCATTGAGTTTCACTGCCTCATTTAGACATTAAATATGTATATGCAGAGAGAAATTTAATTTCAAATGGGGGGAAAAAAAGTCACATTAAGCTGCCCAAGAATGTGGTTACCAAGTTTTGAAAGGAGGGCAGCAAGCCAGTTCTAAAACATCCAAATCAGGTGATTGCTAGGTTTTGGGTAGGAACTCTTGGAATTCCAGACTGCTTATTTTGAGCTAATTTGAGTCAGCTGTTAAAGTCATTCTGGGCAGCTGAGCAAGTATTGACATATTTTCTGCAACATAATAAGAAACCTGCAATCAAATCCTGCCTTCAGTACAATTTTGAAAATATGCTGTTATAAAAAACATTTGTTTCTAACATGCTATTAGAATGGTTTTACCTTCGGTCCAACAGATATATATATATATATATATTTTTTTTTTTTCAAATTTATACTGTTTTAAAAAGTAGTATGTATTTATTAGGACTGCAAAATATATAGTTGTTTTTTTAATCATCATCACAATGTCAACTTGCGTCGCATAAATTGACATAAACATGTCACATGCGAAAGACTGCGATATTGCATTATAACAGTAGAAAACTGCACTTTAAAATGTAACTTTGTATGTAAATGTATCTTTTTTATGTTAAATTCAATTTATCGCAAGTAATATCATTATCACGATACTTAACAACATTATTGCATATCGTATATATTTTTCTCATATCGTGCAGCCCTAGTATTTACACAGTGAGGGCATGACTGCAGAAAGACAAGGTGAAACCACGTAGACTCTTCTTAATACCACAGCAACTACTCAGGAATGTCCACACAGGTCCGAGAGACAGCTGGTCCATCTGTTCCTGCCGTCAATTCTCCCAAAGAGGAAAAATGACTGGAATCAGGAACCTTACCCGTCTCCTGGAAGACTCCCTTACCTCATTGTTCCACACAGTGACATGAAGTGAATAAACTCTGGCTGCATAAAACTTTCCTTATGCAAATTATTTCAAGCTGATACATCACTATTTCAGAAATAAACACAAAAACTTCACACAGCTCTATAGTAACACTGAGAAAAAGAGACTCACCGGTTTCCTCATCGATGGTAAATATCCCCAGGCCGGATCCATCTCGTATGGAGTATCGAATCTCTCCATCGCGTTCTTTGTCTTCATCTTCAGCTGATACAGTCATCACCGAAGTCCCAATAAGTGCATCCTCTTTTATAAATCCCTTTTCCACAAACGATCGGAACAAAGGCCTGTAGAGATTCTCATTCACGTCCACCACGTCCACCTCAATGAAACAGGTTGACGACAAGGACATTGGCTTCCCTTTGTCTTTAGCTTTTGCCGTCAGATTGTACACCTGTTTTGTCTCGTAATCTAGATTTTGCACAATCCGCACAGCACCGCTGAGTTTGTCGACTTCAAAATTCCCGTCTCCGTTATCAATAAGGCTATATCGTACCTGACTGGAAGGTCCGATATCGGGATCGTGAGCCTCCAGCCACATAATTACAGTACCGATAGGAAGGTCTTCCCTCACCTTCACGCGGTAGTTAGGGGGGACAAATTTAGGTGGATTATCATTCACGTCTTCCAAGGTGATTTTAAGCGGCACGGTGGACACTAACTGAGGCTCGTTCGCTGCCTGGTCACGTGCCGCGATCTTCAAGACATAAACTGGATGGAGCTCCCGATCCAACGGCTTCGTCACAGTCACCACACCGGTCTCCTCGTGGATCACGAAATGATCTGTGCCTCCCAAAATGGAATACTTCACGACTCCATTATCTCCTTGATCCCTGTCTGTCGAATCCACCTGGATGATTTCCGTCCCGACAGGTGTACTCTCACTTATTTCAACTGAATAAGAGTCTTGCAAAAATTGAGGACTATTATCATTGGCATCAAGGATCTTAACACCCAAGAGGCGTGACGAGGATTTTTGTGGTATGCCAAGATCATAAACTGTAATGTTGAGGGTGTATTGGTCTGTTGTTTCCCTGTCAAGAGGAGAATAAACCAAAAGCCAACCAGTTTCCATATCTACGACGAATCGGCTTTCTGTGTCTCCTCCTGAAATAACGTACACGAGTTTCCCGTTGAAGCCGCTATCCGAGTCCGTGGCACTTAAATGGACAATCCGGGCCCCAACAGGCAGGTCCTCTTTAACTTCAATAACGCTGGGGAAAGACTCTGCAAACTGAGGAGCGTACCGGTTGACTGAGTGAAAGTCCATAAAGTTGTCATCCGGCTCAGTTTGCGTGTGGATTTTGCTGCCCTGAAGTAGCTTTTCAGCCAGCATGGTAGCGACACCAGTTTCGACACATTTTAACTGCACAGGCTTGCGTGCTGTGATGACAGTTATGTTCATGACCATTGGCTGAGTCTCGTGTTCGCCGTCCGTTGCAATGACTTGTAAACTATGAAAGGACACTTTAGCTGCCTCTCCCTCACTCAGCGTGTGCTTCAGTGAAAGCACGCCAGAGTTTGGGTTCAGTTCAAACAGATCGAGATCATTCCCAGCTTTAATATGGTACCGTACTAGCTGCAGCTCATCGGCATCTATGGCAGACACGGTTGTTATCTGCTCTCCCTCGCCGTGATCTCTTGGCACAGTCACTTCACAGTCTACATTTTCAAACAAGGGTTTATTGTCATTCAGGTTGTTTAATGTTATGGTGACTGATGCCTCCACCTCTCTCCGGTAAGGGGATCCCCAATCTGACGCCCTGACTTTGAGATTATAAATCCTTGGCATGAGCTCGTAATCTAGGACCTCTGAGGTACTGATGACACCAGAGAAGTAGTCGATGACAAATGGTTGAGGGCTCATATTGGTAATGCTGTAGGTCACATAGCCATTCTCGCCTCTGTCTAGATCAGTGGCTTTAACCGTTACCACACTGGTCCCTATGGGTACATTCTCATCAACACCGGCCTTGTAAGTTGTCTGCTGGAACTCAGGTGCATTGTTATTCACATCAATCACATCAACGATCACTTTTGTTGCCGCTTTTTTGTCACTGGTGATCACGTCTAGCTCGAACCGGGGAGCAAAATCAGCATTGATTGGTCCTGCAGTGCTGATTAAGCCGGTATCTGGATTGATAGTAAATCTGTTCTTGTCAGATTTGTGTTTAAAGGCATACTTTATCTGTGGATACTTTGGCACTGCTGTTACCATAGTGACAGGTGTAAGAAGAGGGGCAAATTCACTCAGATTGACTCTGTAAATGGCCTTTTCAAATACAGGAGGGCCCACTTTGAACAGCGCAGAAGTGACATGTACCAATTTAGCAGATGAAAATTGAGGGGGGCTGCCTTTGTCCTTGGCCTGTAAAGTGAGGTTGTATCCAAAAGGCTGGCTGTCCCAGTCGACATCCTTGACCGCTTTTATTTTATACTCCTTGCTCCCGGGACTGCTTCTCACAGCCTTGAACTGCTGAAGAGGGTCACCGGCCACAATACTCAGTGATGCTATCTCTCCATTTGGTCCCTGGTCACTGTCCTCCACTGTCACAATAGCATAGGTGGGGTCATGGTCTGCATCTGAGGGGGCCAAGGTCACGGCAGTGATTACAGGTGCGTGCTCATTGGCCTGCTCCACCCTCACTGTGAGTTTGGCCATGCTACTGAAGCCACTGCTGCCGTACAGCTTCATTCCTCTGTCCACCGCAAGGATCTCCAACTCGTACAGCTTCGTCTCAGAGTAGTCTAGTTTGCCAGTCAGTGTCACCACACCGCTTGTCGGATGAACTGCAAACATGTCCGTCCACTCCCTGAAACTATAGTAGTATTCTCCGTTCGTACCGATGTCTGCATCCGTTGCCGTGACCTTGGCCACACTCGTGCGTATGGCCGTGTTCTCTGGCAGAGAGATGCTATAGGATGTTGGTGAGAAGAGAGGCCTCAGATCATTGGTGTCCTGTACCTGCACTTTAACTCTAGTACGACACTCAAAATTAGTGCTCCTCTCTGAAGCTTTAACAGTCAGCATGTAGTGGTCTTTAACCTCCCGGTTCAGAATGGCAGTGCTGCCTCCTTTGGTCCTTATTCGCAAAAAACTGAAATCTCCCAACAGGTAGTCCTCTGCTTTGAACAAGTTCTCATTGTCTCCAGAGATGATTTTGTACCGTATCTCCCAGGCTGGGTCTGTGATATAGATCCCCATCTTGGTGTGACTCTCTAAGTAAGTCTTAGCAGCGGAGTTCTCATATATGGTGGCATTGTAAACGGAGTGGGTGAATTGCATGGAGGCGGCCCTCGCCATCCGTTGGTTCCCTGCGCAGCCACAGAGGAGCTGCAGGAGCAGCACAAGCAGTGAAACCAAGTGCTTCCCCATTATCGTACCGTGATCTTCACAGAACCACCTGAAAACAAACAAAATATAATTGTTAGTATTAGGCTATAACACTTTATCACGCTATAACACGTTATCGTGCAAGTGCATTTAAACTAACTGTCATTACAATTATTAAAATAGAAAAATAGCAAATAAAAACAACATAAAATCTGAATTTTCTACTATCACCCCACATGGAAAGACAGTCTAAATGCTGAAAAAAAACGTATTCCTTTTTTCCCTGTGCACTTTCCCAGACTCCTTTAAATGTCATGACAAGTGATGGCAGGACTGATAAATAGCTAAATAGGCTCCATGTGGAAATAAGATAAAGCAGAGCAGTCAGTCAGTCAGGTGACAAGATCTAAGCCTGGACTGCTCCCACGTCTGCACAATTCCAGATGCCAAATATGTGATCTTCATAACAGAGGAACATAATTTATCCAAACATCAGCTTGAGCTCAGAGAAAGAACTGGCAATAAGAACACATCATGTAAATCTTTAATTTCCATGTTGATGCAAAAAAAAAAAAAAAAAACATTTTCAATGTAAGACTGCACAGTTAATACTGCCTTCTTTTTCTTGTATAGAAATGCAATAAAAAATACAATTCTGGTCACCCACTCAGGATTTAAAAATCAAATTTACACAAGCTGCAGCAGCAACTATAATGTAATACAATAACTTACAAAATGGACTTTTCTGCCAGTAAGACCAGGAGTAAGAAACCCAATTGCTCATTTTATCTCATTGAGCTACAATCACCGATACAGTCACAGAGGAAATGACTATGAAACTGCTTTAAAATTGCAGATTCATTCGTTTACAGCCACTTTACAACGTCTGGAGCTGCGTGGGAGTCCGTACAAAGACAAATAAAGGCAAGACGTTGCTATGTCTGCGCAGGAGTGCTGTGTATAAAACCTACATTATTTACTTTTGGCGTGTCAAAATGACCCGAGCAGGGTTTAGTTATTCATGCTTTATGCGGTGTTAATAAGTGACAGAGTCTTAACTAAAAATACCTTAAATCTGAGACTATCGCCTGCAGGTACAAAAGAACCATCTGCTTGGGCGACCATTGTAAAAATTCCAACTAGGCTACAACTAAAACTTCTACTTTATTTTTTACACATACAACAAAAAACATTTTGCATTTGCTGAATTCGGTGTCTCTGCAACCTCTAACCAGCGACCTGTTTTCATTAAGAAAACAAATAAAAAATCTTTCAAGAAAATAAGTTGGGTTTCTCCAGACTATTTCATTTCAAACCCCATCCCCCAACTAGAGCCATTCACTTCATGAAACGATGGTAGCCGTGCGCTGAGCAGAGATTTGCTTGGAGAAAAAAAGCACTCCATACTTTTCCAACACAACGTAAAACAACACATAAACTACTGCCAGAATTAATAATAAACGACACAACGCCCCGTGCTATCAAAAACGACAATACACCAATAGTTTTGCAGAGGTTAAACTTCCCCCAAAGAGGTAAAGAAAGCAGCGGCGGCTGGTTTCTTTCACAGCCCGCAGCTCACAATAGCCGACCTAACCTATCTCAACTTTTTTACTCGTTACACAAATGCCGAAGCTAAACGCTAAAGGACCAGCGAGTAGAAAAACAACGATTCACGTACCTCTTCTATTATTAATCTCGTATATTTGGAGGTTTTGCATGTAGTTTATGTAGTCCAAATCTCGGCATGGTAATACGTGGACTTGTCTCCTCTCCGTTACTCCATCTACCACCACCAGGCAGCCGCTGTCTTTCCCCTCACTGCTTCCCTTTCTCTCCCACACTGGATCTGCCCGGTATCTCTCCGCGCTGCGCACGTCCGGATCTACTTACCGGCTGGCAGCAGGATAAAACCTTTCCGCTCTGAACCCAGGACCAGTGTAGCCTACTTTTGGTTTACTGTGTCTGACATTGTATATTTAACAAAAACATATTCAAGAAAAAGGCAAAAAAAAAACCATGTGCTCAAATAAATTAGATAATCTCACAACCACCACTTCACCTATGGCCCCAAATGTAGCTTTTTCTTTATTAGGAGCATCCTTTTACTGGAATATATACACATTTCAAACCCCGTATGCTACATCCACTTGTGTGGGCATGTAGATTATAAATTGAGTTGTTGATTATATATAGCCGTCATTTTTGTTTTATTTTTTACTATTTATGAGATCCTAATTTGGGAATACGTGACTCTACGGTGAGACCCGTTTCTGAATTGTAGTTCCATTTAATGTAGGGATATTTCTTAATCTTTGCGCATCATTATAATAAGATAAAATAAAATAACCTAAGACAAAGTCCTGTGTTAGGGTACGGCACGTGAGATATCCTGACAATGGGCAAATGGGACTAACGTTAATCCAATATTCACCTTTCCAGCTGCAGCCAAAACCATTTATATGCCGTGATAATTGCTCTTTTATGACAAATTGAGTATGACCTCAAGCTGGTGGCAAACAAACACTATATGTCAATTAGACAATCATTTATGCTTTCTGTGCTTAAAAAATTACCCTTGAATTTACATCATCATGTTGTTGTCAGCATAAAAAAAGGTGAATAAACTCTAGTTTGCAAATAAAATCGCAGTTCAGGCCATCCCTGACGATGATAAATAGGCTAATAATACTTGCAAATGCAAAGTTCCCCGCGCGTGTGGCTGCAATTTAGGTGTGTTAACATCAATTCTGGAGATTATTTTCTTCTCATTATTCTTACTAATGTTATTATCTTTTAATAGCCTGTGTTAGGCTGAGAATGTAATGTCCAGCAGTGCGTCCCAGGGTCCGTATTTTGGCATTAGAGCAGGGTGACTGATGGTGGAGGTACACTCGCCATGAAGGAGCTGATCCCATCAACCCCCCCTCCTCACACAGCCATCCTGACTGCAAGCTGCACTGCATTCCCTCTCACAGGAGTGTGGCTGCTATGCGATTGATGGCGCTGTCTCACTGCTCTTGCCCGGACTGCAGTGATCCAGCTGGTGCGCCTGCAGAAAGCCTGTGCTGCATGCAGCTAGACAACTTGTATTGCTCGCGCCTCTGTGTGCGTGTGTGTGTGTGTGTGTGTGTGTGTGTGTGTGTGTGTGTGTGTGTGTGTGTGTTCGTGCGTGCGTGTGTGCAGGAGCGTTTGAGTGCGCTAAGCGTGCGTATTTGCGCACGCTTGGTTGTTTGGCACAAGTCAGACAGAAACACTCACTTTTTCTTCAACGCCGTTTAAATATGCTTCGAGTTGAGCAAAGTTTTAAGAGTCATTTTTAACCTCCGTTAGAAATAAAATCACGAGACAATGTCTTCTAATTTGACTCAAAACTACTCACCGAGCAGCTGGGTGATCGCCGGCTGCCGCTCCAAACTTCACTTCACATAAATCCAAAAGACAGTTGTGGGTAAATATTGTTTTGCGAGCATCTCTCAGATGAAGGGAGGCTTCTGTTTGTGAGAATCCGTCACCTTATTCCTCTTCAGCCTTTTGTTCCGATCCGCACCAAGTCATCACACTTGCTGGTTTGTTACAGTGGAGAGCTGTCGGCTATGGTTCGCCTCGCTCCTCCACAACGGTTCAGGTGGAGTTGCATACTGTTGCTGCCTTCAGGTGATATCGGAAATATCGTAAGCCTGATAGGGGCGCGCAAGAAGACAAAAAAAAAAAAAAAACAGGAGAGAAAGTCGTGATTTTCTTGGCGTCAACCGTTCGGAAAAGTGACAGAGCTACAGAGGGGGGCGGAGAGAAAGGAAGTCACATCTGCGACTGATGGAGAAAGTGATGTCTTTGATTATTAGCCTTTATGTGTTGGCTTTCTGCGTATCTAATTATTTGTAAATCACACTTAGTCTTCATTTATTAAAACATGAATTGTATGTCTGATGCTTTTTTTTTTATCCTTCAGTATAATTCCCTCTGGAACTCTCTCCCCCAAAACCTCAGATATTCCCCCCTCACTCCCCCGGACTCAAAACCCACCTGTTCAAATCTGCTTTTAATCTGTGATCCACCATCCCCCTCTTTCCCCTTTATTGTAGTTGTAATGTTGTCTTGTTAGTATGGTTTTTTTTATTGCTTTTACTGTTTTCTGCCATTGCTTTTATGTAGTGTCTTTGAGTGTTTTTTAAAGCACTATATACAAAACATGTATTATTATTATTAGTAGTAGTAGTAGTAGTAGTAGTAGTAGTAGTAGTAGTAGTAGTAGTATAGCCTAGTTCGATACATTTCTTAAAAGGGACATAGTATGCTCATTTTCAGGTTCATCTTTTGGGTTTCTAGAACATGTTTACATGCTTTAATGTAAAAAATAACACACACACAAAAACAGTTTTTCTGGGTCTTCTGCATCTGCGCTCTTGCCGTCTCTGCGCCGTCATTGCAGTGTGGGAATGACTGTAACGGCGCTGTCGTGGCACTTATAGTTGTGTCTGTTTAAAGGCACCGTTTTTTAATACAGGTTGTGTGAATTTCTCTGTGGATTGAGTGTTTTACTTTATATATATAGCACCAACACCTGCATAAAAGAAAAAAATATATACGATATGGGACATTTAAATAAACAACAGTAATTACACTGTAACAAAATACACTTTTGTTACAGGGTCAATTTTTGATCTTCTTTACCAAAAGCAGTTGAAAGTCATTTGAAAAAAGTATGCGTGTATCAGATCTCCTTGAAGGAATCCAGGATCTTACACCTTCAGCTCTGACGTCACAGATGCCTCTCTCATTCCGTGCATGCACAGCTCAGCGTGTTGCCTGCAGTTTAGCCGTGTTTATTCTCTCCAAAATTAAAGCAACCAACCTCACGGCGTTTTTTGTTTTTTTCGTGGCTTTGTCAATTCATGTATTCTGTTTATGGATTGTGTTCTCGTGCCCTTAAAGAAACCACCATGCAGTTTTAATAATGGTCAGTGAACGCACTTGAGCATCAAGAGAAGCAAATGTCTTCATTCAGCCCCTCGAACATGTGGTTAACAACTAAACTCGACAGCGTGCTGTGAAGTGGCTGCCAAAAAATGCCAGAGCAGAGAGAGGGGCTGTTGGAGCCAGCGGTCCAGCGTGAGAATCTCTGCCTAATGTCCATTCAGCACTGGCTCATTAAAGTCACATTTGCCCACAGGCTGAGTAAACGAACGAGACCTATGGCTTTGGTGTGTGTGCATGTGTGTGTGTGTGTGTGAGAGAGAGGGAGGGAGGGAGGGAGGGAGGGAGAGAGGGAAGGAAAGATTGAGCTTGTGTGTCAGAGAGCAAGTGTGTAATGTTTCATCTCTCTCTCCTCTCTTGGTCTCCCCGCTATCTCGCTCCCACTTTTGTCTGAGACAATGTTAGGTATCTGAAACAGCGTTTTTTTTTCCTTTTCTTCTCTCTCTTAGCCTCTCCTCTGATCTGCCTGTAAAGCTTTAATTGAATTCAGGTCAGGTGATGCCCAGGGCGGGTTCCACTGCTTTGATCTCACCAAGTGTTTGCAGTCCTGGCTGCTGGGGGTCAGGCCCTGGTGCCTTATAGACCCTATGTAGGGGAGGATGTGTTTGCATTGGGGAACAACTCAAGTCCCTTAATAATAACTTAAAGTTCCCATATTGTAAAAGTGAGGTTTCTGTCTTTTTTTTTGTTTATAAAGCAGATCTAGGTGCTATATAAATACTGTGAAAGTATCAAAACTCTCAATCCGCAGAGAAATGCACACAGCACGTATTCAGAAACTGTGCCTTTAAACGAGCCGCCAGGACTTCCGTAAGGTTGTGATGTCACAACTATACTATAAGTAGAAAGTGTTGCTACAGTGCCGTTACAGTCATTCCCCGGCTGTAATGGCAGTGAGACGCTGATAGCGCAGATATGGAAGACACAGAAACACTGACCAATCAGAGCAGACTGGGCTTTTCATGGGAGGGGCCTTAAAGAGGCAGGCGCTAAAATGGAGCATTTCAGACAGAGGGTGAATACAGGTATATTCAGACAGACAGTATGAGAAAATACAGTTTTTAAAAAATTATTAATAAAAACCCAACATACAAGTATGAACCTGAAAATTAGGTTAATATGGGACCTTGAAATCAACTTTATAGAGATCATTCGACATTTAATTGAAATCAGGAGGCACTGAGGAATAACATGCAGGAAGCTTTTTATTGTAAATTAATATTATTGTTATGCCACTCTGACTGCGTATACCATGATAGCTTGATGACCAACTCATCAGTTATGTCTCCTGCCATACTGGTGTGGAAGGCACTCCAGTCTTCAGCCTAAAAGCCTCATTATAACAGTCTACAGTATGCTGCACATTTCCGCACACTGCAGGCTCAATTTCTTCTTAAATTCATACTAATCCGCTACAGATTGTCCTCATGTTGTTGAGAGATGTTAGGAACGGGCATGGAGTGGCGTGCTGAGTGAGCTACTTCTCCTTCCTCCTCCCCCCCTGTGACTAATGTCTTAAGCTGTAGGTTCCCCTGCAACTTGAAACTGGAGAGAGATCAGGAAAAGATACAGATGATTTGTAGTGCGCCTGCAGCAATAGAGCACCCAGGTATCTGTGTCTCCCACGAACCTATCTGTGTAGAATCTGAATCCTGAGGCAGAGCTTAACTGTAAGAGAGATTAGAATAATTCAATATCCACCCTGCTGTAGTGTCCTCAAGTAAAGACACTGACCCTCCCAGAGATGGTGTCACTGTTTTCAAGATGAACCTCTGTGTAAAAAGAGAACACGTTATCGCAAAATGAACCCAAAGAACTGATCTTTTGGTCTTCAAAATTAAGCTTTATTTTGTCACACAATGTACCTGACACTATTTAAGTGTGCGAAGGGTTTTTTTTATTTTTTTTTTAGAAAATAACATGAGTAATTTATGGGAAATGATAATAAACAATTGACATTGCCCCTGCAGCTGGAGACAAACTGCTGTGCTCTGAAAATAAAGTCTTCATGCTGCCTCAAGCAAAGCAGGAGATTATCTTAGCAAAGCCCCTTGGTTGTATAGAAGCTTCCGTAATTACCTAAAAAAAAAATGACACAAGAATACACTGTGCTATATCTGGAGCAACCTGTTTGGAGCGTTAACATTACTGCATTATTTATTTTGTGGTGTTACTTTATGAGATGTAAAATGTGTGAAATAGATTAGAGCACTTCTCTCTGCATGCAAGGTTATCATGAAAACCTGCACCTGTTTCCTCTGGGAAATCAATAACCCCCTTTTTTCCTGCTTATAAACTCTACATTTGACTCAGACTGTGGGTTGCATTTCAAAGTTCTTTGTTATTCACCGGTTCATAAGCTAAATAAGACGGCCGTCCCTGGAGTCGTCCCCAGATGGATCACACAGTGCATTCAAAATGCAGCCTACTGTAAACAGACTGTTCGCCTTATTAGCCTTGAAAACAAAGTCCATCTCGTCACCCAAGAAGAGAAAGGCACTGATGATGATTTTTATCTTTTTAATACTTAATTGTAATGTATTTTATTTTCTGCATTTTGTCAATGCAGAAAAGTGCAAGAAGCGCCTGTGCAAGAAGCACCTCAGCAGCGGAAGCTGTGTCTGAAATCACTCACTATCATAAAGCCTCTTTCACATGATCAGAGCAAAACCGTGAGGTAGGGCGCAGAGGCAAAGCACATCGCTAGTGCCCCTTACAAAATTTCAATGAAGTAACTTCCGCATACACGTTCCATAAAGTTAGCTGAATCATGTGATATAGGCCACGGCCATTTCCGCCTATAATTCTTTTTTTTTTTTTGCAATATTGCGAAATTTGCGAAAACCAACTTTTTTAACCCCCATGATCAAAAGTTAATAAAATTATTTTGAGGAACAACTTTCTGTTGGTTGCTGTCAAAACAGGAAGTGTTGCATATCTCAGCAACAATCAGACCTATTTGGTGCAAATCGGCCACTAGGTAGCGCTTTTGCAGTACATCACCTCCAGCACCATGCACACCGCTCAGTGTACGATGCGCCAATGTGGAAGGGCCTGTTCATCGCTGCTTGCAGCTTTAATTTACACTTTGGCTTTTGTTAGGTTAGGATTTAAACACAAAGGTATAACGTGTTCACCTGTGAGCTTTAGAGGTGCTAGGAAGCAGATTGTTACCTTTGGACAGAGCTAGGCTAGCTGTTTCCCCCTGTTTCCAGTCTTTATGCTAAGCTAAGCTAACTGACTATAGCTTCATATTTAACAAACAGATACATGATAAATACGCAGCTGGGGTCAAGCAGCTGGTTAGTTTAGTTTAGCACATAGCATATTGGCTGAAAACAGGGGGAGTCAGCTAGCCGCAGCTAGCACCTGTAAAGCTTAGTAATTGACACATTATATACTTGTTTAAATATGACAATTTGTGTTAATTGGTAGGCAGATTTTGTTATTTGGACAGAGCCAGGCTAGGTGTTTATCCATGTTTCCAGTCTGTATCCGAAGCTAAGCTTACAAACTGCTGACTGTAGCTTCTTATTCAAACAGACAAACATAAGAGTGGTGTTATTCTTCACATCTAACCCTCAACCAGGATGTGAATAAGTGTAACTCCTAAAGGGTCGTACTGTTCCACTAGCTTATCAGAGAATCATTGTAGCTAATTGGTCTAATCATGTATCTGAGATGCACTGAAGCGTTTTTGTCAAATCACTTTTCCTCCCGTCCTGCAGAGACTCTGGACTCTGGAGTACTGATTGACTGGCTGGTAGAGTCGGTGGCTTGGGGAGATGATATCTCTGAAGAGAGTGTGCTAAACATATCATGACTGCTCACCATATGCAGTGCAGTCTATCTGCAGTGTCAGTGCAAGCAAAAAGCTTGACGCAGAATAAATTGTTATGATTCAGGATAAAGTCATTTAATCTGCTTTTGCATGCAGACTAACTCCCTGGTTCTGCAGTATATGTGTTATTGTCACACATATGCAGCACGTCAACATACAGAATCTGGTTACGTGTTTTTTTCCGCAGCACACCACCTTCAGCTTTCTCTCGGAGGCCAGCTCTTTGATGTGATGTAATATATAAAGGTAGTGGGGGATAAACAACAAATTGAACACAACACTGACTGATATTTTTGATGTACTGTATTCCACCAGTCATTTTTGTCCTTACTAAATCCTAATCCCACAGAAATTGTGTCGGGATTATACACAAAAGGCGCATTTTGGACATGGATTTGCATGGATGGATTAGTAAAGCCTTGTAATGGAGGCTCGTGTTTGTAGAGAAACCTCCATCCTCTTGTTATTGCACATTAAAATGATGCAGCGCTCCACTTCATGTTAACACACATTTCTCATCTCCCACCCTGGGAGCACAGATAATTTCTCATTGCTATAAAAATTGTGAATTTGTATATATCAGCAAGAAACAGATGCCCAAGTCAGAAACATTCTGCTTCACAAGGACAGTTTCACATGTCAACAAGCCACTCAAAACAGCAGAAACCCAATGCTGTATGTTCATTTGCAGCTTAGGGCTTTAAGACAGTGATACAGAGGATTGGGAGTGCTTTGAACCCCTGAGGATGATGTTGCCTTTCACTCTCACCCAGCCCACATTTTCCCTTAAACAAACTGGTGCGGAGGAAACATAAAATTGCAAATAAAACAAAACCATTAAGTCCTTCACAGTGGATTCATTTGGGCTCCAAAAGACACCGCCTCGCTCTTAAAGCGCATTCTTTGTACAAAAAACAAGCCAATCATAGTCCTTTGGCAGTCATGTATTATGTATTTACACACACATTTGCTTATCTAATAGGAGCCATATCGCGTCTCAGATTTAGACAGCTTAGGGAATGCCCCGAGGCCCTTATGCTGCCTCCTAATCCTCTGATCTGGGGGATGTCATATCTCTCTTGGGAGTGAATAAAAGGACCTAAAAGGACCAAAGTTTGCCTCCTTCTCTTTTTCTCACCATCGTGTGTACACAACAGAGAACATTTGTGTGACTAAGCGCTGGCATGATGTGCATACGTCCTTGGCGCAGTCACAGCAGACGATGGGTGCTTGGTTCATGTCTACAGACAATATTTTGTGTAATCAGCAAACAGACAGGCCACCACATTCAGACGGTATCCTTTTTCACGGCAGGTACAAATTACACTCGTAATTGTAGGTGTCTTGTTGCTGAAGTCTGTGAATCACCACTTCTTTGGAGACTGTCCTCCGCCATAGGTCGTTTGTACAAGCAGCTTATTACGACCCATATTTATGATTATTGTTAGGCGGTGCCCTCTAGTGGCCATAGAAATTATGACAGGAGCAAAGCAGGAAGTCATGTAACGTAGTATTAAGACCGAGAAAGTCTGTTTAGGGTGGGTGGGTCAAACAAACACAGGACATTGACCCAGGACACTGGTGTTTGTGTCCGTAATTACGTCATGTACTGACATACGGAATGAAGTAACATAACATGTACTAATCTTTACCCAAAAAACACAATCTTTTTCTAATCCTAACCAAGCAGTTTTGGCTAGCTAGCTAACTACAATAAAATCTGCCACTAACAGTTGTCATTTGTCTTTTGTCGCCAGCTAGAATTGACAAGACTGCTTTTGTCGAACTCTGTGTGAAATCAGACCCATTGTTTGAAAAATTAGCCTACTAAGACTTTTGAGTGATAAATCGGACCCCGTTGTCATTGTACAATGCATGACAGCATGAACAGAAAGCTTGACAGTTACTACGCATGGATTACTGAACAGTCAATTCAGTACAGCCTATATTTGGTTATCTTTACATCCGTGTGTTTGACTGTTGATTTGGTGGTCAGATTGCCAGCTAGAAATATTGTTTCATGTTTATTTCTTGCTCCCCAGAGTTATATAACATTCATGGGACATGAGAGATGTATTCTCAAGGTGCATTATGTGCATGAAACTGACATTGTGAGATGGACGTCAGCCCTGTCTCTTCTCCTCAAAGACTCGCACCAGGAAAATGGCAAAGTGCTTCGGTGGCAAATAATCTACCCGCAGGACATGTTCAGAGAGGGCTGCGCCGGTGGCCCTTAGCGTTGTCATGCTCCTCTGTGTGTGTGTGCGTGCCTGTTTGTCATGCTGGTGTGTTTTGAAATGTGTTCATATAAATGAATTGGCTCCAAGATACAGAGTTTAATTGACGTGCATTTGCGTGTTAAAGTCCTCTCTGCAAGACCCAGAGCTGGAAATCAGTGCCAAGGCAGAGATGCACATCAGTGAAGCAGCAGGTGGAGAGTGGCATTCATCAATGTTTGATGGGCTTCTTTCCTTCTTAGTGGCAGGTGAACTCACAACAGCACGAAGAGATGAGCAAGAGGCAAGCCCACAGCCAAACCACAGCGCAAAGAGAGGGTCATTATCATGTCACGTTTTCTCTAATTCATTATTCCATGCATACACATTTTAAAAGAATAAAAAGACCTTCAAAGAATAACTAGGAGCTTGTCAGTCGCTCTATGAGTATTGTTGTGTAGCCAGACTTATGTCCACAGCGCTGCTGGGGGAAGGTCTGGATTCAGTGCGCTTTCATTCCTGGATAGTGAAAAAACTCCCTGGTCTGTTTGCATTTCTTTAAACCAATCACAGTCGTCCTGGGTGGCACCGCACCCCGGTACCTCTGCAAAACCGCATCTGGAAGGAAACCATTTAGGTGGAAAACCTACACAAATGTTAACATATTCTTTGTAGATCTTTACAATCATTCACCGAAAGAACAGAGCAGGCCTGCCTTATTGCATGACTTTTCAACATGTAGGTTGATAGCTCGGAGGCTGTTGTTTCCCGTTGTTGTTTTAGCGAAGGGGCTTTGAAAACTGGAATACTGTACGGACAGGAAGTAAGGCTTTATCCAGGCACTGTTCACCATGTAAGCCAGACTCCTCTATGAGTGAAAGCCCTTTCTTCACTCTGTCATTCAGTTAGATATAATGGGGTAAAATGTGCCCACTTGTAGTGCTCAGGATTATTTTTAATGCATCAGTTTCCACCATTTGCCCCACAAAGAACGACATCACACAGAATACTTTCTGACATTTTGACTTGTCGCCTTTGAAGCAGGGTTACACAGTAATCCAATTGTAAAGTTTTTGATTTGTTGGCATAAAAAAACCTTGGAAGTAGTAATGCTGCTGTAAACAGGAGTCTTGGGATTAAAGACGAAGGTTTGTAAGGCCCTCTTATGTCATGTATCCAGATTATGTTTACATGCAGTTTAGAAGGACAGCTGTTCACATCTGGCATCAGAATACGCTTCATGTCAAACTATGAAAATAGGGCTATTGCATCTGAAATGCAACAGATGTTTTGTCTCGAGTCTAGTCTAGTCTCTAGTCTAGTTACTCTAGTCTAGAGTTGAGTTTGATTTACTTGCAGTCATCTCAACAGTCTCACTCACAACTTGTCAAATACAGACACTTTGAACCAGGGATATCCGAAGTCTGGCCCGGGGGCCAAATGCGGCCCTCGGACAGATTCTAAACGGCCCCCGGTTTGTCTCTGAAAATATACTATGTGTTGCCCGCCACACAATATTGGTTAATTAAACAAGTGCACTCTGCATTGTTTTTACGATAGCAGCTCTATCATACAGTTTGTAAACATGCACCATGTTGGAACTACGCAGGCAGAACTAATGCGTTTCTTGTTTGGGTGCAGGACACGTACATGTATTAGTATGGCACTAAAATAAAATCCTGAGAGTACAATTGTATTGTATGTGATTTTTTTTTAAATAACCCATATGATGTGCATAACACAATTTGGACACCCCTGCTTTAAACTCTAAGTACTCCCCTAGCATCAGTTGTGTAACAGGGACGGCGTGTCAGTTCTCTCTTGTTACATGCATAGTGTCTTTTCAAAATAAACTTCCAATGTAGGTTTACTTTGTTTTTAGGTTTACTTGGTTTGGTTTAGGCAACAAAGATAAATATACTTGGTTAGGCTTAGGAAAAGATCATGGTTTGGGTTCAAATTAAATTGAATTTTGGATGGTCTCCTGGATGAAATTCTGTTTGTTTGACGCATCTGTTCACAAATCTCATTCCTACATGGACTTTCTCACTCTTTATAATACGTGAGTTGCCGTGAGAGTCTAATAATGATGTGGGTGAGTTTATATTGGAGTTAGTTGAAAGCCTGGTGCGTCTTAATAAGGACACTAAAGGGTGCCTCAGCCAAGCGTCGGTATTTGACGAGCTGGGTTTGGTCATCTTGACAGTTGAGCCCGAAAATTCAAATTTGGAAACAGGGACAAGCAAGCAACAAGCACCAGTTAAAAGTGACAGCCTGAGACATCTGTCAGTTGTAGAAAACACGCCTCAATACATACCCCTTAATATGCTCTAATTGAAACAATTATTGTCATGATCACCATGTTAGAAGTTAAATTAGCACAGGG
>JAOVVB010246074.1:0-21099 GCA_028570985.1 Heterobranchus longifilis | reverse complement strand
GGGCCCCCCCCCCCCCCCCCATAAAGGCATATCACTTCTCAGAACTGAATTTCGAGTAACTGCTGTGTTACTTGTACAAAATATCAAAAACCGGGTTAGGAAATCGATCGGGAGATTCGACACCTACTGTACTGAAATCGGGTTTATTTCATTATTACTGTAATATTTTCTTAATTATGAAAATTGCCTTCATGGTCATGTGACTGATCGAGACGACGTGTTTTATTTATTTATTTTTAAATATATATATATATTTTTTTTACTTAAATGTTGCATGCCTGTAAGTCTCTGACTTACGAACGAGTTTCGTTCCGGGAGAACTGATTCGTTCGCGAGAATGAGTCCGACAGAATGAGTCCACCCTTAACACCCATATACAATGTAAAGCATAAACACGCAAGTTTGGTGTTTTGGTTCCAAGTCGCGAGGGGAAGCCCTGTGACGCAGCGAGGTCAGCTGACCTTGTTTAAAGGGAACACGAAGACGTCAGGGGGAGGGACAATGAAACATGGTGTTTACGGCACGCTTAAATGGATGCCATTTTGTCTCAGAACTGTGAACAGTCTCACAGTGTCTCAGAGTTTACAGTTCAATACAGTGAAAAACAGCTGACAAAATGGCATTCGCGATTTAAAGGCGCAGAGACAACTCTGTTACATTTGACATGTGTGATTTATTTCCTTACCCGTGGTTATGTTTTTTTGCGGAAAGGGGACAGGGATTTTGTCAAGTGGATTGGTTTACATGCTTTACATTGTAAATCCGTGTCAATGGCGTGTAAGACTCACTTTGTCGACTTACGAACAAATCCGACTTACGAACGTGCTCCCGGGAATGGAATTAGTTTGTAAGTCGGGGACTACCTGTACAGGATTTAAAAGTGCAGCCGTTTATTGCTGATAAATAGATTGCTGTAAAACAAGACATGCTGTTATTGGGGAAATAATGACTTTCAGCGTGGTAAGAGTTGCATTTTTTTTTTTTTTTACTTTTTTTTTTTTTTTTTTTAACACCACGCAGTGTGGTGATGTGAAAACGATCACTCATGCTCTCTGAACCACTCTGATTCAATTTGAGTCCTAGAATATCAGGGAAAAGAGACCTGAATGTACTGAATGACCAGATCATCACATTATCAGCTGACTTTTTTTGCCACATGACATTGCTGAGTCTAGACCTGAGCTCCTGAAACAACCCCCAAACTGAAGCCTGTCACAAGTGGTTTTCTGTGGACTGTTCACAAGACAGTCTTCCTGGCTGGTGTTCACCATCTCGCTCAAAAAAAAACTTATCCCACCTGTCTGTGTTTGTGTGTCTCTGCAGCTGTCGTTGGGGCTCAGTCCCTGTTCTCCATGCCCCGGAGGCCTGGCTATGGCACCATGGGGAAGCCCATCAAGCTGCTGGCCAACTGCTTCCAGGTGGAGATCCCCAAGATGGACGTCTACCTCTACGAGGTGGACATTAAACCTGAAAAGTGCCCACGCAGAGTCAACAGGTGCAGTGTGTTTGTATCTGTTTGAAAAGTACTACAGCTCTGATGTTATAGTTTTTGTCCTTTAGACCAGCTAAAGCTGATGTTATAATCTTTAGTCACTTTTTTTTCTTCTTCTTTTTTTTTTTTTTTGGTACTCTGTTTGATCGGAAATACCTTTAGGCGTTCCTTCGGCGAAATACCTTGGATTTCAAACCAAAAAAAGATGCATGTGCATGCATATAGTGACTATGCTGCATTGGATCTACGTCCTTTTTAGCTGTAGTTGATGCATCTCTCTCTCTCTCTCTCTCTCTCTCTCTCTCTCTCTGTCTTCAGAGAGGTGGTGGACTCCATGGTGCAACACTTTAAGGTGACCATCTTTGGGGATCGTCGGCCAGTCTACGATGGAAAGAGAAGCCTCTACACAGCAAACCCACTTCCTGTTGCCCAAGCAGGGGTAAGATTAGAGTCAGTCACCGTCTTTCTGTTCTCTAGGGTTTCATCTCTCACATAATTAGTAATTAGTAGTGCTTGCGAAGCAATGCGTCACCTGTATTATCTTACAGACTGTTTTCTTTCTTTTTTTTTTTATTCTTCTGTACAAATTTGGAGCATAACTAGTACCGTTTGTTGTAGACCCATGAAAGAAGTGTCCGCAATTTACGTCCCCAAAAAAATCCCATAGACTTGACGGATTCTAGCGCAGAGCAAGAATTTTGTAGAAATCTCAAATTTACCACATTTAAAGAGACTTCCAAGCTGTGTCAGAAGATACCCTGCAAGAAGGTACAAGTTGACAGAGAGGTGCCCAAATTTGCCCCTATTAACATAATGGTGAAGGTAGCACGCCAAGCACTGCTCAAATTCTCTTCATAAAATGTACCTGTCTAGATCTTATTGTTTGGATGGGATGGGACGGGAATCACCAGTCGCTTCCCGATACGATATCACGATACCGAAGTTTCTGTTAGATTTAAATTGCGATTCTGTAAAATCACGATTTTATAAATAATCCCGATTTGATATTACATTTTTCCCCTAATTTTGTTAAACCTTTAAAAAAAAAGAAAACAAAAATTTTAATTAATAATTAAATGTAGCACATTCCTTATCACATTAGTTTTCTCACTTAAAAACCAAGCGCAGCATTTAAACAATACAAAGCAATTTCCCTCTGGGATTAATAAAGTTCTTTGAATCAAACTACCTTTAAATACACAGCTTTAACGTTATAATTAAAATTAAATTAAATAAACAAAAAAAAAGGTAAATTTTTACAGAGCAGTGCATATCTCTGTCATCCGGCATAATTATTATTTTTAAACAAACAAAAAAAAATATTTTTATTTTTAAAGTCTTTCTTTAAAGTCCTACCACAGAAATGTGTAAATAGTTCAGAGTGCGCCACCCGTATGCTACCTGATCATAAAGGTAAAGAGACGTTTTACCTCCTCAAATGTGCCTCAAGTCTCAATCAACTCAACAGTGAGTGCGCGGGTTGAGCGCTCTGAGTACACAGGGCTTCTAACGCACCATAGACTAATTAGCGCTCGAAGTGTTTCGTGACCGATGTAAGCGTGTGTCATGAGTGGGTTTGAGACTAATTCGCTCACAGAGTGTGGAGTAAAAAATGGCAGATCAGAAGCTGCTTTAAAAAAATTTTTTTTTTTTTAAGTTTATTGGGGATCACGGTCATTATTTATGCAAACATACATGGTTTTAATATGGTAAGAAAACCCCCTTTTTACCTTTACAATTTTCTCCTTATACATGCACATTATTATATATATTTTTTAAATGAGCAACTATATTACACAAAAGAACATACAAGGGTGCGTTTATTTTAGATGGGAGACTTTTAACATCCATTTTTATGGACGTGTCTTTGGTCAATCTGATCAACCAGTTTATCTCTATTATAAGTGTCAAAATAATTTTTAAATAATCAATTCTTAGAGTCAGTGGGGTGATGCGCAAACGAATCGTGATCCAGAACAGAATCTTTTTTCTTTACTGTAGAAACTGTTTATAAGTAATATTACACCTTTACACCGCATACTTGTCACCTCTGTGCTCCCACAAAGTGTTAAACTTAACCGTGTCCCGTCACAGGTGGACCTGGACGTCACGCTGCCGGGAGAAGGGGGGAAAGACCGGCCCTTTAAAGTCACCATCAAGTTCGTGTCTCTGGTCAGCTGGCACCTGCTGCATGAGGTGCTGACCGGACGCAGCATGCCCGAGCCCCTGGAGCTGGACAAGCCCATCAGCACCAACCCGGTGCACGCCGTGGACGTCGTGCTCAGACATCTGCCTTCTATGAAGTACGCCAACACGCACAAGCACGCTTCTCTCTTTCTCTCTCTCTCTCTCTTTTCAGACTCAAACAAAGCTTTGTTTAGCAGGCTTTCCCTGTTACACCTGCCATCTCTTATTGTTCACAAAGAGAATGCAAAAGCATCAGGGTGATTATCCCACATACGTCCACCGAGTCTCTTTAACTTTCATACGGAGCGTAGACGAGCTTGTTCGGTCCGTCTGTCGGTCGCATGAAGCCACAGGCTACAGAGATGTATCTTTTTAGACTTTGTGTTTTTTAATTAGACGAACCAGCATGTATCGTATCAGCTCACCTCGCCTGTCGCAGTGCCAGAACTTCTTGTCTAGGCAGTAATACAAGTTCTCACACCTAGAGAATTCCTGTGTTCCTCCAAGCTTCATTCAGACAGGAGACAAAAGACAGTGTCAAATCGACATCTGTAATTAGTTTGTTTATTTAAACCAGCTTGCACTGCGCAAAAACGGTCCTTTCTACAGTCCACAAAAATATGTATAAAGATAATGTATTAAAATAATAATAATAATACAGAGGAACCTCGTCATATGCATTTAGTTAGTTCTTAAGGCGAGTCCCCCCCCCCCCCCAAAAAAAATATTACTAATATTACATGCGAAAAGAATCGCAAAGCTTTTGAACGCATGTTGAAGGCAATGTTGAAATGGCATTAGCTGACTAAACATTTTTTATACACACACACACACTACCGCTCAAAAGTTTGGGATCACTTTCTAACTCCATGGTCGTTTCTGTCGTTTTTATTTCTTTCTACATTGTAACACAATGCTGAAGGTGTCCAAAATACACAATAATCTCCTTTGAACAGTTGATATTGAGATGTTTCTGCTCTGTAAAGCCTTCGTAACGGCTCTAATCTGAGGAGCTGCTTGTTAATTTATGATCTCTGAGGCTGGTAACACTTCTGCTGCTAGTAAGTTTTGGTCTTCATGAGAGACTTCATCATGGTGCTTGATGGGTTTTGCAAGCGCACTTGACACAATACTGTTCTTGCAAGTACTGCTCCGGAAAGGCTGACCTCAGTGTCTTAAAATAATGACTGACTTCTTGTTATTGTTGCATAATTACCTAGTTCCATGTGTTATTCATTTCATAGTTTTGAACAGTTTTGAAATCCCCAGTATTTGTTGTAGAAGGTAGAAAATCAATCACTAAACAAAAACAACGAAATTTGCAAGTGATCCCAAACTCTTGAGCTAATTTCTGTAGAGTTTCCCTCCGTGTGTCCCGTCTCGACACGTTAACCTCCACCCGGAGCTTTTATCTCTTTTCAGCTAAAGAAAAGAGCATTTCCTCCGCCACTATCGCCTTTTTTTTCCCTGCTGGCAAACACCAGAACCCAACAGCGGCTGAACGTTTGTACACCTGCGAAGTTTCCGTCTTCAGTGAGAGTGATAAGAGCAGCCTTGAAGCCGGCAGCGTTATCAGGAGCAGCTGAGAAACCTTCACAGAAATTCAGTTTCGCTATTTTTAACTCTTAACGTAAGAATGGAATCAAAGCGCTTTTTTTTTTTTTTTTTTTTTTTTCCCACAAATCACAAACCGAAATGTGTACTCAAAATTGGTATTTGGAAGCCATGTCAAATAATAATAAATAGGTTATAGTACAACGAAAATCCGAGTCACAAAGTGAATTCCCTGAATAAGAGCAACAAAACTTTCCAAACAGCAAACTTATCCAAATCTCAAAAAAAACGCATCATCTTGCTCCACATTCTCTATAGGAAGGAATAAATACAACGTTCAAAACAAACGCTTTAGAACAAACACTTTAGATTTTAATCGCACACTCATAAGAGCGTATTAAAACATGTTTTAATGTTTTAACATATTGAACATGTTTATTTTGAAATGAACTAATGACTTTTTTAAAGGTCGATTTTATTTATTTTTGAGTTCTTATTCTGTATCAGTTATTAGCAAGTTTAAAATGCGTCTAGCGCCATCTGTGGTTATGAAAGTACCCTTTTTTTCCCTTCCCTTCCCCCCCCCAATAAGGGTGTAGCATATCTTCATTTTGGCGGCGTGGGCCGACTTGCGATGAAACAAAAAATTCCTTCATAAGTTTTTACTTTAGGGATGTATGCACAAACAAACCGACGGAAATTCCAAAAATCATCTTGATTTGTTCCATCACTCGTCTTGCGTCGCAGATATCTTCAATGTACAGACACGTCCACTTTACAATTTAATTATCCTGTATGTATAGATTAGTATAACTTATTATAACAATATTTCCGATGATCATGTTTGCACTCTTCTGTCCGCACCCAGATCCAAGTCCCACTTCACATCCATTCCCTTGTAAATATTGTGATATTTATTATATTTTAGGGCAATTCTTTTTTTTTTAAATTTATTTATTTTTTTTTATTCTTTCTTTTTTTTTCTTCTCATTGTTGCTGGTCTCTGAGGGCTACCAAACAAACTTCTACAATGACAAAAAAAAGTCTCTTCACTAAAATAATACTTTAATAACTAGAACACGTTTCCTAAATGTATATGAACAGCATCCATCCTTCAGGCAGAATTTCATCCTCTCTACTTGAGCCTCAAACCCAGATAAACCTTTAATCCTAGTTTGAAAATTGTTTTAAAACTGGAATTGCGTTACTGGTGGCTTTTAGCTTCACGAACTTATTAGTGAAAACTAAAGAAATTAAGAAAGCATTTGGGAAAATAAATAAATAAAATACTGGAAACCTGTCTTGGCTCACCAGTTTCATTTGGAGCAAAGAGAAGCGAGCGCAGGTTTTAAGTCTAGCAGGTCGTCTTCTCCGACGGCGGTACGTGAGCGCTCGAGCAGCGTGCGTGCTAGGTAAATAAAAACAACACCGATTGCAAAACACGGGGGAAGTGAACGGATACGAGTGAGCCAGCAAGTAGGTCTGTGTTTGGCAGCCCAGCTTTTTTTCGAAAGCTATAAACAGCACTTGTGTTTTGTCTGTGCCAGTTCTCAGAAAGGGGCAGGTGTCCAAGTCAGTGTCAATATTTATTGGCGCATTATGATCCTCTTTTTTTTTTTTTTTTTTTTTCCCCCCCCCCTGTTTGTTGGATTGTGGCATCTCGGTTCTAGCGATTTCTTTGGAAACTCTGAGTAAACATTAACAACTTGCTGGTGGCGTAGTGGCCTCGCACCTCGGGTCGGAGGCCCTCGGGGTGTCTCTGTGTGTTTGCATGTTCTCCATTTGCTTGGTGCGTTTTCTCCACGTACTCTCGTTTTTTCCTGGCTTATTAAAATTTCCATGGTGATCCTACATCTAGCGTTTTTTTTTTTTTTTGTTTTGTTTGTTTTTTTAAATATATTTATCCAGTCCAAAAATCATAGGCGTACAGTACAGTCAGGTGTGAATCAACACCCAAGATAGACCTGGAATAAGTCTTAATGCAATAAGTGTGGGATTTGGATTTATCGCTACGAGCCTGAGAGTACACGACAGAGTACGGAGCGGAAACATCCAAGAAAATTTTGTATATATATATAAAGATATACATATATTTATATTTTTTTCTTTTACGAAAATTAATTAAAATATATTCTGTGGATAATCTTTTGAATCTCCGTCGTCGTACTTTTTTGTCGTATAGTCAGTAGTCGGGGGAGAAGATTCAGTCCATCAAGGCCTGAGACTGGAAAATGAAGGCTCCGTCAACAGTTGTTTTAATGGTTAAAGTAGAAGTGATTGAAATGAAAAAGCTTAAAGATCGAACAGAAAAAAGCAGGAGACTAATGGGCATTTTTGCTGTTAACAACCAGATGTGTGATGTGCAGATTAATAATCTTCCTGACTGTATAAAAAATATATGATATTAGTGAATTCTTTCAGTAGCGGATGAAGAAGCAGTGTAGTGTTCGATTTGCCTGACAGGTGGCAGGAAGACGAGACCGAGGACAGGAGAAGAGAGGAGAGAATGAACAAAAAGGCAAAAAAATAAAGAAAGATGATTATCGTAAAGGGATTACTGCATAGAGTGATTGATTTGCGCTCTAAAATTCTGATCACGACGGGCTTTTTGTCATTGGTTATTCAGATCGAGATCTCCGTAAAGGTTTAAACAGAGGCTACTTAAAAAAATAAAATAAATGGAGAGGATCGTCCGGACTGTGTGGTGTCTGGGGACGGGGAACGCGTGGCACTCTGCTTGACCCCCAGTTCAGCAGAAGCTTCTGAGGTAATCGGAGACGTTCTAGAGAGAGGGGAAGACATGATCACACACGGGAGGTCGGGTATACAGTCAGTCTGGAGCAGACGTGTAGTTCAGAAAAGTTATTAATATAGCTCGCGGTGAAATTTCACCAACAGTGCGATGTAGGTTATATAATGTAAGGTTTGAAATGTTTCTGAAAGGATTTATGAGGTCATAGCAAAGTTTGGTCCATAGTCTGTTAACTACTAATACTAAGCTACCTAAGTGATGATGGTAGAATAATTATAAAGGTCTTGACTAAAACAACATGCATGAGGATTCACAAATGAGTTTTTATTTTCTGCAATGGAGAAGTACTCTAACTAGTTACTTTTATCAGAAAGTAAGACCGTAATGTAACTGATTACTTTTTATAGACAGTAATTTTGTAATGTAATTAGTTACTTTAAAAAGTAACATCCCCCAACACTGGTCTGGACTCATCAGATCACATGACCTTTTTTTTTTTTTTTTTTAAATTGCTCCAATATTTATGCTCCCTAGCAAATTCAAGCCTCAATTCAAATTCAAGAGTCTCAGTAACAAGTGGTCTTCTTATGGACACACACAGCTGTTTAGTCCCAGACCTGTTAGTTCTCATCACATTGTGTGGAGATGCTCTTACTTTCAACTATTAAACACAGCTTTGGTTTTTACTGTTTTGTTTTTGTTTTGTTTTTGCTACCATGCAACTTCAAGTTTTTTAAAAGGGATTTTTAAAGGGATTTTTTTGCATACTGTATCCCAGTTAGGAAGCCGGGGTCAGAGCGCAGGGTCAGCTCCAGGATACGGCATAAGGTTAAGGGCCTCGCTTAAAATAGGGGCAACTTGGCATTGCTGGGACTTAAACCACCAACCTTCAGATCAGTAACTCACAACCTTAACCGTTTGAGACATCACCACTGCCCCAAGTGATCTCCGTTCATGATTTTATTTATTTTTTCTTCTCCCTTCATTTCCTGACCACATTTCTTCCACAAAGTTTGACGGTTCAGCACCATCCTCCCAGGTTTTCATAATGTCTTAAGGGGTTTTGTTAACACTGTTCGTGGAACAAGTTTGCCAAGATGAGCCCAATAATTTGACTCTTAATTTTTTTTTGTAGACAGTCTACAGTATATTAATGATAAAGTTAATAGCTATTTGCGTTCATAAATTGAGTTTAAAAAAAAATTGTGATCAACATCTAATTTTCCTCGTCTGGTCTCTTTCTGCAGATACACTCCGGTGGGCCGCTCGTTCTTCTCCGCTCCTGAGGGCTATGACCATCCTCTGGGAGGAGGAAGAGAGGTCTGGTTCGGTTTCCATCAGTCCGTTCGACCCGCCATGTGGAAGATGATGCTCAACATTGATGGTGAGGGTTTTTTTTTTTTTTTTTTTTTTTTTTTAAAGATGTAACATAAAGATATTTCTAATACTCAACCTGTTGCTGCAGCACTGCCGTGTCTAGAAAGCCTGAAGGTCTGTCTGTTACGTTGGACACACAAACTTTCGGACTTTCCAACTTCAGATTAGGGGGTGAAACATTTAGACAACTTTCTCACAGTGTCACACTTAATGAACTGTATAAACTAGTGTTTGTCTTTGATCAATAAACGTACAGATAGATTTGTTTGTTGCATCGATAACATTGATCACTGAGGAGGTTTGCCTGAATCATCACCGTTGCTTTGATAGATTTTTGCTAACAAAAGAGGAATATGGAGGCGTTATTTATTTTTTTTACAGTTTGTAATTCTACTGTATAGAGATCGAAAATGACACAAGCTCCGACTTCCCACTTCCTGCACGATTAGTGTATTATTGTGACAGAAGATGCTTCATGTTGAATAAGACGCCGCTCATCACATTAAATTCGCTGTAATTGAGTTTTGTTTGTAAATTGCTTTAAGAGTAGACACTGGGTGTTTTCACATTAGGGCCCTGGGAAATGTTTTTTTTTTTTTTTTCCTTTCCGAGAAAGTCTGGTTCATTTTGATCACTGTGTGAACGCAATCGTTCCACACTCAGGAACCGATCGAAGTGGGGGACGACGACGACGACGACGATATTAACTTAGTTAACCCAGTGTAAGTATGTATCCAATGATGTAAACTTTAAAGCACTTTTTGTAAGTCGCTCTGGATAAGAGCGTCTGCCAAATGCCTAAATGTAAATGATATGGCGTACTTTGTCACAAATCGAATCATTTAGGCATTTTGCAGGCACGAAAATGTATTATTTTTGACTTGCATAGGAGCAATCCTAAAAAATGACAGAAATCCCAAACTTTAGAGTTTTACACCCTCTCTCACACTCTTCGCTTGTCTTTACACCACCTGCCCGCTCGACCACCGTGGGCTCTAAAGCCTTACAGAAAACATCCGTAATATAAACTCTCCAATCATATTCAAATCGCGTCTTAAGCCTTAAATCTTTTTATGACTTTATCTGTTGTTTTTTTATTTAAAGGTTTTGTTTAATATTGTTTTACTGTTATTTTATACTTGAGGTTATTAATTTATTTCCAGTAAGAATTTTAAATCGAGGTTGGCCGCGTCAAAGTTTCCCGTAACTTGTTCAAGTAGAGTCGTGCCATGTGTTAAAAGGTTTTCAGCCGCGCTCTCTCTGTCTCTGTGCTCGGACCCTTTCTTTGTCTGTAATGTTCCCCTCAACACCGCCTGCCTGTCCACCACACACACACACACACACACACACACACACACACCAACCACTCTTTCACGCTTAGAGACACTTTTCACTTGACTACACCCGCTCCTCCTGGTCCGGCTACCCCCACCCCAACCCCCCCGCCGTCTCTCTGGGAAAAGCCCGCCTGTCTGAGAGCACCTCTCTCTTATTGTGCCTCTCATAATGGAGCGAAAATAGTCGCAGAAAAGGCGCGAAAGCCGGCTCATTGTGGCACGGCCCAGAGTTCACGCCGCTGCCGGGTGAAAGCGTGTTACAAAGATTGATTTAAACTTGCCGCCGTCATCCGATCCCTTCACACTCCTGACTGGCCAAGTGTGTAAGATAAAGAGCTTAAAGTACAGAGCGGTTGATTGTGTCCTCGCTCTGTCAAAGGGGGGGACGGCCAGCCAGGCTCATTCTCTTTTCCTGTTTTTATCCACTGATTTATGATTCATCAAGTAATATATTTTTTCTTTCTTTTTTTTTTTTGAGAAGAAAAGGTTATGAGGTAGTTGGAGTTGTTAGGAATTCAAAAACCCTGAAAGTGCTGAGGGATTATTATTCGTTTTATCTGATAAACCAGATATTTACCACACACACAAACTTGTTCCACAAACACTGTTAACAAAAGGAGAAAGTGTTACGCCTTCATCTTCTTACCCGGTCTTTAAAATAATTCTGTGACTCACAGTTCCTCCATAGTGTATCTACACTTTAGACTTTATAAGCTTATTTTAAGAGCAACACTTGTGTGTTTTTAGATTTTGCACTAATCCTTATGGATGAACATGTGCATTATGTAGAGGTGAAATGATGAGTCTGGTTGTATCACACAGTTGACACAGAAGGTCTGTGGTTTTAATGTGAAAATACTTAAAAAAAAAAAAAAAAAAAATCATAATTGGAAGTATGAGTCTGTAATGATTGACTGAAGATGCCCCTTTAAGCCCCACCTTCTATTACCATGGATTTTTTATTTTTGTTGTTGTTGATGTGTGACGTATTTTAAAATTTTATCAGTCTGCTTGTTTTCATGTCACAGGATGTTTGCATTAAACACATTCGATCTCCGTGACCAGACAAACCGTCTAATAGCTGCTATAAAGAGCTCTTTAATTAATATTGTTAGGTAGTAATAATAATAATGATAATAATTAGTGGATTGTGGTTATCACTGTTTTAAGAAGATTACTGACTGGGATTCTTCCAAGGTCCAGTGTGTTAGGGACGGGAATCACCAGGGACGCCCGATACAATATCCTCACAATTTTATTTGTATTGTGTTGTGATTCTTGCTGCCAGTATTACGATTTTTTATAAATATAACGATTCAATATTATTAATCAATTCTTATTTATAGACTAGATGTGTCCACGACATGTACATCACCATCTGTTGAATTTTGAGATGAAGTAAAATTTGTACGTGTTGCTATTAAGTGCGCGGAATGAAGGTGTAAGATTAAGTTTATTAATTTGATTTCAATTGCGCATGTTAAACAATGTACAGCGCCATCTGTTTTTATAACTTCGTTATAATTTTTTTTTATAATATAAGGGCGTTTTCCATTTAAATTTCAAATTAGCATATCTTCTTTTCCCGTGGGCAGATTGCAATGAAACCTCAAGCTCGGCCAAATACACCATTAAAATTCGTTCAGTAGTTTTTACATGATGTGTGCACAGACAGAAAATTCCCAAAACCATCTTTTCAACCATCCATTATTTTTTTCGCAAATGTCTCATTTTGCTAAAATTCTAAAACAAACCTAAATGGTTTTGAGAGCACAACCTTTAGGATTATAGAGGAACTGCAACAGTTTACCACCTCAGATGCAAACATGTATAAATTAAAAAGATTATAAAAATGTTGAAGTCAGTATGGCGATGCATGAATTGCTAAAACAAAAGAATCAGAAAATGCGTAAATAATACTCCAACGCTAATAGCAGTGAGCGACACAGACTTTTTCCCTCCACATTATTTGTCTGCTTGTGTTAACTGGAAGCAAGCGTGTCTGGGCTTGATTGTGTGATTAGAAATTATTATTTTTTATTTATTTGACTTGTTTCTTGAGCCAAGGGTCTATTTTCGGTTAACTGTTTTCTTTCTGTTTTGCCCCTAGTGTCAGCCACGGCCTTTTACAAAGCACAGCCAGTCATCCAGTTCATGTGTGAGGTCCTGGACATCCACAACATCGACGAGCAGCCCCGCCCCCTCACCGATTCTCACAGAGTCAAGTTCACCAAAGAAATCAAAGGTAAGGGTTTTATAATTTTTTTTGGTAGGGTCCTTTTTTAAACTAGAAACTGTCGTGCAGAAAAATGGGGAACTGTGAGTAGAAGAGTCTAGCTGTTTTTTTTTTTTGTTTTTTTTTTCCCCCCTTCATGTCAGCTTCATACCAAATGATGCGTCATCTCTTTCTCAGAGTTGATCTTTTTGATACAGCGTTTTATTCAGAGGTGACTCACAACCCAAACCCTCACATTAATATGGATAATCTGGTGCAACGAGCATGAAATGGGTCGTTCTTACAAAAACAATCTGATGAGTCGTCGTGTTCGTCTCCGTTCTACAAGTGGTTTTAATTTTTAAGTGGCGGTGCATTTTAAAAATAAATAAATAAATAAAATAAAATAAAAATATATATATTTGTTTATTTTTCTTTAGCCTATGGAGCGTGGGGTGTTTCTGCTTCCGTTTCTAACCTCATGTTTGTTGTGTTTAGGTCTTAAGGTGGAGGTGACGCACTGTGGAACCATGCGGAGGAAGTACCGAGTGTGTAACGTGACCCGTCGACCTGCCAGCCATCAGACGTGAGTCAGCCTCATTGTGGTACAGAGCAGGGGCCCAAGACGGGATGGGACAGGACGGGGAAGAGACTCCACATGACTTTTAGTCACTGTATTTATATATATATATAAAAAAAAAAAAACTAAAACACATAATACAGAGATTCATCAGGAACATATTTAGTTAATCATATTCTCATGTTAAGTGATTGCAACATATACCTTATTTTAATTTTTTTTTTTCTTATAGAGAGTCTATATAATTCTTTTTTCATGTTTTAAAAAGCAAGCAGAAAAATTACATATTGTAATAAAACTATGATGTAATAGACTAATGGTCTAATTATATCTTAATAATTTGGCTAAGCAGTTCCATTGTTCATTAATAGGCTTTTATTATAATTGTTCTAAATGAAAGTATTACAATAATATACTTATTATAATACAAAGGGCATTCAAGTCAATCTGGGACTTGTGATGAAGCTCTGAGCCCACTGCAGTCAGGTAACTTGTCTCCAACTTGCGGAAGAGACGCATCTGTCTGTGGGAACCGTACACACACACCATCATTCCCCAACACCACTCGCACATTACAGGAACTCAGCTTGGAGTTATTGCTGTGCACAATCCTGTCCTCGGTTCCAAGTGATCTCCACATAACTGGGTAATTAAAGGAGTGCCAGCATTTCAGGCCAGCATTTCAGGTGTAAAGCAGGCAGTCTGATCACTGAGAAAAGTTTCTACCTTGACGGTATCCAAGCACCCGTTTAACATGAAGACAGAATTGCAGTTTTGTACCTGAACTGGACTCCATATCTCGGGTTATATTGAACTTTTTAACCAATTAACACACAGTACGACTGCAAAACAATTCTCGATATCCGTTATCACCCAAATGGGGATGGGTTCCCTCCCTGTTGAGTACGGTTCCTCTTAAGGTTTCTTCCTCTTGCCATCTCAGGAAGTTTCTCCTTGCCATCGTCACCCTTGGCAACCTGATCATTTAGAGATTTATACACATTTTATAACCTAATTTTCTTCTTCTGATTCTGTGAAGCTGCTTTGCGACCATAATTGTTAAAAGCACTGTACCAATAAAATTTAATTGTAATTTAATTAAATAGTGTAACAGGGTATTATATGGAGAAATAAAGTGAGTTTTTAACTCTCATAAACTGTGTTCAGTGATTCTGCACGATCAAAAGTCCCAGTTTGACTCGAATGCTTTACATTTCTGTACCTGATATATTAAACCAGTGGTGTATGGGCCTCATCCCAGTAACCTCTCCTGCACTCTGTCCGGCGCTCCAGGTTCCCCTTGCAGTTGGAAAACGGACAAACGGTGGAACGGACCGTCGCTCAGTATTTCCGAGAAAAGTACAACCTGCAACTGAAGTACCCTCACCTGCCATGCCTGCAGGTCGGCCAGGAGCAGAAACACACCTACCTGCCCCTGGAGGTGATGCACTCTCTTGTGAAATGCTAAACGTTGATGCTAGATGGTTACATTGAGGGAGAGAGAAAGAGAGAAATTAATAAAGCACTCACTTAATTGTTTTTATATATTTGTTTCTTTTCTTTTCAGGTGTGTAACATCGTAGCAGGACAGCGATGCATCAAGAAACTGACCGATAATCAGACGTCCACTATGATCAAAGCCACAGCGCGCTCGGCACCAGATCGACAGGAGGAGATCAGCAGGCTGGTGAGCTCCCTCTGCTGTTCAGAGACAGTTTTACACTCAGCATTCAGCTGGTACATAGGATTTTTTCTTTTCTTTTCACCAGTTATAATAATTTGTGTAAAATGTGTTTTGGTTAATAATAATAATAAAAATTAATTAATTATATAAAATATATTAGTTATATAATATAATTATTAAATAATTATAATTTATTAATTGTAAAGTTAAACTTCAGGCAAGTATAAGTAATGAAAGTACAGTTATTCATATAAAAAAGTACATAGATTGATGGATTTTTCAGAATTAGCACATTCTCCTGATTTACAGTTTAATTCATTTCTACACAGTTTGATCAGACGAAGATCTGGTCATGTGACTCGTCCAACACCCGGCCTGCTCTGCTATAAGCCTTTCCTCATTTGTAACCGAGCCTTAAGCACCAAAAGTGTCTCAGCTCATCAGCTTTATCTGACTAAAACGAGGATAATGCCATGCCCTTTTTTTCTACCCAACTCGTGCAGATTCATTTGGTTCCGGCAAGAGATGAGTCCGTAGGCGTAATGAGTTTGACGTTGCTGATGTACAAAATGTCCCCAGTTCGTGTCCGTGATTCTAAAAATAAGAATCTCTGTGTTTGTTTTCAATCGAGATGTTCTGCGAGCGGCTGGAATGTTTTTCTTTTATTTATATTTTTTTATTTCAGAACACAGCTTTTCAAGTGTTTCTCATGACCTGACCGCGCACGAATTCCCTGAATAAACGTAGATCGCTGAATTCAGTGTAATGAATGTGTTTTCAATGCGCTTCTCTTCTTCTTCTGCCCCCTGTTCTCCTTCTGTTCTTCTCTTCTATCCTTGTGTTCCTCTTCTCATTCTCCTCTCCTCTCCATTTCTTTTGTTCTCCTATTCCATCCTCCTTCTCATCTCTTCTCCCTTACTTCTCCCTTACTCGTGTCTTCTTTTTTCTTCTCTCTACGTTTTCTTTTTCTCTCACTTTCCCCTATTTTCCTTTTCTTTTTATCCATCGGTTGATTTTTCTCCTCTTCTTCTTTTGTCTTTCTCATCTTCTATACTTCTTGTCTTCTCTTTTTTTCTGTTCTTCTCCTTTTTCTCCACTTCATTTCATCTCTTCTCTCTTACTTCTCTCTTTTTCATGTCTTCTTTCCTCTTCTTTTGTTCTCTCCATATGTTCCACTATTTTCCTTCTCTTTTTCTTTTCTCTTTTCATCTGTCGCGTCTTTCCTTCTCTTGTCTTTCTCATCTCCTTTTCATCTTTTCACATTCTTTTTCTCCATTTTTGTTCTCTTCTCATTCTTTCCTCCTGTCCATTACTTCTCTCCTGTTCTCCTATTATCCTTTTTTCTTCCTATTTATCTGTTCTTTCTTCTCCTTTCCTCTCCTTCTCTTTTTTGTCCTCTTCTCAAATGACATATCTTATTCTCATCATCTTTCGCTTTCTCTCTCTCTCTCTCTCTCTCTCTCTCTCTCCACCTCCGCAGGTACGCAGTGCCAATTACGAGGCCGACCCGTTCGTGCAGGAGTTCCAGTTCAAGGTCCGGGACGAGATGGCCCACGTGACGGGCCGCGTGTTGCCCGCGCCCATGCTGCAGTACGGGGGCAGGGTGAGCTCAGAGAACTTTCTGGTACCCTTCCTTTAAATCACGCTCATCTCTCTTTGTCCGTCTGCCTGTCTGGCCCCTCCACTGGAGGAACTAACCCCCTGTTTCTAACCTCTGCTGGTGTGAACTGGTGTGTGTTGTTTAAATAACCACCGTGCTGGGGTCCTCGACCGCTAACCAGCCGCCGTTAGTAGTTTTTCGCTTCAATGCTAGTAGAATTCCTACTTCTGTTAGCAAAGATTGTTGAAGTTGTAGAAATAATCACCTCTGGAGTGTGTTGACACAAAACGAATAGTTATTTCTACAGCTGTTCGCCTTAATCATGTATGCATGACAGGAAAGTAGCTCCAGATTTACATTTTTTCTTCTGAGAATCAGTTGACACTTAAATACTGTAGAAAAAGAAATTCAATAAGTGTATTAATAAATGAATGCATCATAAAAAAAATAATAAAAAGCCAAAATCTAACACCTGCTTATTACTGTGATTTAGCACTAACTGAACTGCACTGAGATTAATTAATTAAAAGAGATGAAAACTGTAGCATTTATTAAAAAATAATAATAATAATAATTAATGCATGTTGGATCATCTTTTGATGGTCAGGATTTCTTTTTAAAAAAAATATAATCTACACAAGGATGTGTTTGTGGTGTTAATGTTGTTAATGTGTAGAAGTACTGTACATGCACCTGAGCCCATTTTAGCCATGTCCTTTCTTTGTGTGTGCGCGTTTGTGAGTGTGTGTGTGTGTGTGTGTTTGTTTGTTCGTGTGTACACATCAGCATGCAGCTGAGTTAATAACCCTGGTGCCTTTCTTGCAGAACCGGACCGTGGCCACGCCCAGTCACGGCGTTTGGGACATGAGAGGAAAGCAGTTTCACACAGGCGTAGAGATCAAGATGTGGGCCATCGCGTGCTTCGCCACACAGCGGCAGTGTCGAGAGGAGATCCTCAAGTACGTTCTCTCCGTCTCCGTCCTTAAATCTGAGCCACGAGGCCGCTAGAACACACCACTTTTATGATTCAATTCTATTCAATTTTATTTGTATAGCACTTTTAACAATCGTCATTGTCACAAAGCAGCTTTACACAATCAGAAGTTGGTTGTGTAGGTTGCATCATCGACACCTATAGAACTGTCTCTCTTCAGCGTCACCGTCCTTTAAAGCCGACTTTCCAGTCCAGTTCTCTTTAAAAAACATCATCAAACACTTTCTCCCCAGGATCAGTGACTCAGCGATTCTAAAAGACTCTTAACATTGTCTTCTACTCTCTCCATAGTTCTTGGAGCTGTGACATCATATCTAGCCTCTTCTTCATGAGATCAGTACATGCTCGACAGTCACTTTCCTGGCGTTTTGTTCTTGGTCATGTGACCAGGGCTTATTAGTTTGTTTGATCGTTGATGAGTTTGTTGAGCTTATATGATCGGTTCTGGATTTTACTCACTAGCAATGTCTTTTTAGGGGGTTCACCGATCAGCTGCGTAAGATCTCCAAGGATGCCGGGATGCCCATCCAGGGCCAGCCGTGTTTCTGTAAGTACGCCCAGGGAGCCGACAGCGTGGAGCCCATGTTCAGGCACCTGAAGAACACCTACTCCGGCCTGCAGCTCATCATCGTCATTCTGCCCGGGAAAACCCCCGTCTACGGTACACAACAACATCACAAAACACACACAATCACGTCTCAGCTGGAATAACTAGGCACTGCATCTTTAAATCACTGTTTAGAATAGGGATGCAACAGTTAGTCAAATGAGTTTAGTTGTGGATTCGTTCATGACGTCATCACGGTTGATTGTGAACGCTCTGACATCATCAAGGTGTCGGGATCACCGGAGTGATGGCGCGTGTAGTTGGTAAAAAAAAAAAAAAAAAAAATCTACCATGTGTGGAAACAGCAGCTAGAGTGAGAGAGAGAGACTTGTGCTGGTGGGGGCGTGGCTAAGGACGAGAGGCGGGTGAGTGGGAAAGGACTCGACACATGAGGAGGATGTGGATAATTACTGACTGTGTGTTGCTGTGAGTCGTTTTTTTTTTTTCTTTTTTTTTCTTTCTACTCAATAACCCTTTTTGAAGTAAAATTCTCTCACACACACACACACACACCTTGTTCCTGGCTTTTAAGCTCTGCATGCGTGTTTGCTTATTGTCTCTCTTTCTCTCATGTTTCCCCCTCGCTATGTTTGAAATATTCTAGCAGTGGTTGCCCTCAGAACGGGCCGGCATTGTATTAATAAAATATATAGTTTTTTTGTTTTTTTTAAATAGCATTAGCATTTTGCTATAAAAACTGTTGTTTTTGTTTCTGTGACCAATAATAATAATAATAATGATAATTAGGATAAAATAACTTTTACCTTCATTGAAACGTACCATTTACAAAGGTGCTTTACATAATCATAATAATAATAATAATAATACGCAAATTTTTTTTTCTTCGACATTTTTGCGACATCATTCCCATAATCTTGGATCAGTACAATTTACACGTTTTAAAAGTAATGATAACTTCGGTTTTACACGTCATATCAGAAAATCCGAATGCATATTTTTCCTCATCCACACACACACCAGCAGGGCTTCTGTATAAGTGGCTACTTTTATTTATTTATTTATTTATTTTTAATCGGTCTAGTGCCGCACGAATCTGCACTGCTCGAGATTTGTTTTTGTCTCACCACGGACATAATCTTAATTTCCTTTACATTTCAACTTAATTCGCATAATTACCATCCACCATCTTTAAGCTTTAATTAATAATTCTATTTTATTGCTGCTACTTTTGCTTTTCCTCGGTTTTAGATTTTGTTTCATCAGGAAAGTTCATTAAAAGACATATTTATTTTGAAATTAAGTATTCATCTTTATTATCTTGATTGTTTGGTACCACATGCCCAAAGCAACCTCAAGCTGATATTTACATCAAGGCTATCGAGTAAATGCGGCGTTTGTAATCCGATGATTCAATTAATCGTTTCAGTAATCCACAGATTAATCGATGATCAAAATAGTTGTTAGTTGTAGCCGTAGTTTAGAATTCTTTTTTAAAGCCCTCCGTATTTGAACATGTTTGATCGATAATGTTCAGCAAAACACACTTTTCCACAGAAGTACAGATTTTATCAAAGGAAATTTTTTTTTAAAGTCGCTTGGTTACATTCCTGAAGTCCTAAGATGACTTAAAAATAATCTGGAGGAAACCTGCCTGCTTTAGTACCAGCTTTAGGATTCTCTTTCAAGTGAAAGTGTTGTTGCTTGTTGTTGTGATCTGACACTCAGTTGATCAGTACCGAAAGCTGAAATTAAAATAGTTTCTGGTTCCTCTGATTGACCGGAATGTGTATATATACCAGAAAATATATTTATGTATATACATGAATAAACAAATTAAACATGCTTGTTTGTGCGGTGTGTAGCGGAGGTGAAGCGTGTAGGAGACACTCTCCTTGGAATGGCCACTCAGTGCGTGCAGGTGAAGAACGTGGTGAAGACGTCACCGCAGACGCTTTCCAACCTCTGCCTCAAGATCAACGTCAAACTCGGCGGCATCAACAACATCCTGGTACCACACCAACGGTAAGAGAGAGAGAGCGGTGTATGTTCATTAAAAATGATTGATTTTAGAGGATACACTAAAGAAATGGAGACCTTTTTGGAATATTTTCTCCCATGAGGGGAATTTTTTAAATTTATTTTATTTAAAACCAAAAATGCCAGAAGATTCCATTATTGTAGCTGCGTTAATTAATATCTCAGTGTGTGTTGTGTGTCACAGACCATCAGTGTTCCAGCAGCCTGTGATCTTCCTGGGCGCAGATGTCACACACCCTCCTGCTGGAGACGGGAAAAAGCCGTCCATCGCTGCGGTTAGTGATTCTCTCGTCCATCTGTTAGTTACATCACTTTTTCTTTCTTTCTTTTGAAATCATCCATATCTCTCTCTCTCTCTCTCTCTCTCTCTCTCTCTCTCTCTCTGTAGGTTGTAGGCAGTATGGACGCCCACCCCAGTCGGTACTGTGCAACCGTGCGCGTCCAGAGGCCGCGGCAGGAAGTGATCCAGGACTTGGCGTCCATGGTACGCGAGCTGCTCATCCAGTTCTATAAGTCGACTCGATACAAACCCACCCGGATCATCTTCTACAGGGACGGCGTGTCCGAAGGCCAGTTCAGACAGGTCAGTCAGCAGTCACCGGGGTCTTCTAAACCAGTTGTTCTCAAACTTTAAGCCAGCGACCCTTAATTGAAGATCGACAAGATCTCGCGACCCCCACTATCAAAAACAAGCAATAAACATAAGCTGTTCACAGTATTTT
>JAOVVB010246022.1:0-21106 GCA_028570985.1 Heterobranchus longifilis | reverse complement strand
TATTATTATTATTATTATTATTATTATTATTATTATTATTATTATTATTATGTTTTTCTCCTCCTTTCCCCATTTGGATTCGCACCAATAATCCTTATATCTGTAAAAATTGAGAAAAATAGAAAAGCTTAAACCTGGATATAGTAACACAATATATGAACCAATGTTAAACTTGAACTTGTGTTAAAATAATACTTTATAATGATACCCAGTCCCTCTTCCTTCCTGTCCGCAGCACCAAAGAGAAAACCACCAAAGACGACATTGTCGTGGAGATGAAGACCAACACAAAGAATGAGGAGTCTGTCCTCCTAAAGGCCGTCAATGGAGACAAAAAGGGCCCTAATGAGCAGGTAACTATTGTGGCTGAGTGAATATGATGTCAGTATTTCACAATATTAAAAGTTTGTTCTGCTTAATTATTAGTTGTGGAGCTAAAATGTAAAGTTTGCCCCGAGGGAGATGCTAGAGAAAAGTTCATGCAGAGTGAAAAAGAATGTCATCACGGATGCAAGTCAGGAAATGCAGAGTTGGACGTCCTGTTCACAGAAGCTGTTTTAAATTTGGATTTGTAATGTATGTGGGGGAGTAGCACTGGCTTTTGCATCAATTATTTAATGATTATAAATAACATATGATGATATCAGGATGTCTGGACGTGATACGGATACAAGGGTTTTTTCAGTATTCTGTCCAGTGCTTTAATGCGGTACACTAACAGATATTGTTGTTGGCTAAAATATGTTTTGCTGTGTGGCCCCGGCCAGCTTCTCCAAACTGGGGGCGTGCAGACCGCCATCTACTGTAGGTAATACACTGACTTTGGATAAGTACCTCATACAACCTCACTTCAAAAAAAATCTGAGCTATCCCTTTACAAGAAGAGTTCTACATTTTTCTTTCTTGCAGAGAATTAGATGTTAGGTAGGTAGGTAGGTAGGTAGGTAGATACTTTATTCATCCCCTTGGGGAAATTCACATATCCAGCATTTTCCAACAAATTTTCCAACAAATCAAGGCAAACCAGCATTTTCCAACAAATCAAGGCAATGTTAAGATTGTCTGTACGCTCAACAAGGATCTGCAGCCAGCTAACTTAGCTTAGCATAAAGACTGGAAACAGCTAGCCTAGCTCTGTCCAAAGGTAAGAAACTCCACCTGCCAGCACCTCGACAGATAAACATGTTGATTAGAAAGCTTTAGAGGTGCTGCTAGGTGGATTTTACTTCCTTTTAATTAACAGGAATTTCCCTTCTATTTGCAGATCACAGCTCATTTGTCATGTGTCGTAATTACCCGTACTAGGCAGTGTGTATATCTGTGTAACACTGACTACGTTCACATGCACACTAATATTCCACTATTATTCTGAATATGACAATATTTAGAATTTGATACAGGTCATGTAAACAGCATATTCTGTTTGGGTATTGCGAAAAAAAGACCGATTTCCGATTAAGACGTGGATGCTGATATTATTCAGGTTTTTGGAACATTCTTTGGACATGTAAACAGCACAGTCAGAATATGCACCTTGGTGTTTCTACCACAGTTTGCAACAGTTTACGGTCAGCTCTGCGTTGCTGTGGTTGAACACAAACCAACGACAGTTTGCAAGGCTGGGGTCGAGATGCATGCCTAAAAGAAAGTCCCACATTTCTAGTCAGAAAGAGAAACACACCTACTTTGAAACATTATGAAAGACTTCTTGAATATCAACAGGTTTTTAGATATGAGCAAACATCGCAACGCTGACCTTTTCAAGACGGTGGTTGAAGGAATGAAAGAGGGAGGCTGTGTTTGCACAGTCAAACAAGTCCGCCACTGATGGAAAACTTTGGCTGCATGTAAACATGAATATTAGTGAAATATTAATTATCATTAGCCATGTAAACAGCTTAGTAGGAACATTGTTGTTTTTCAGAATAAGGGCAAAAGCTGCAATATTGTGTCGCTGATGTCCTCCTCTGTCCCTCCAGTAAAGTCCCTGACGGGTCGGCAGTGACATCATGCAGCAGGAGGCGGGACACATGAAGCCAGCAGCCAATCAGTGTGTGACACTCCCACTGATCTGAGACCTGCAGGGTAACGCCACTGGACATTCCCCCCCATCATGCTTTGTTCTCAGCAGTATTCAGTAGATTCACACACACACATGCACACACACACACACACACACACACACACACACACACTCACACTCACTCACACACTCACACACAGGTATGTATGTACAGATGTATTTTCTTTTGAACGAACGTTTGCTTCCGTGACATTCAGTTTCTCCATTTTGTTTTGTACTATTTCCTCAAACTGTGTTCAGCTCTCGGCTGTTGTTCAGTGTGTGTGTGTGTATGTGTACGATGGTGCCTCACGTGCGTCATCAACTTTTTTTTTTTTTTTAATGAAAGTGTATATATTATATATATTTTGTTATTTAAGATATTTTGGCACTCAGATTTTCATTTCACAGTAGGTCTAGGTCACATGCATTGTGATGCAGTGAGTGTTAGGACGGGACACGTGGCAGCTCTTTACTGTCGGTTCACAGTCACACTGACAGAAGGCCCGTCGGTGTGTTTGCTTCACTTTGATTTTTGATCGACATCAATATTTGTAGAAATTTATGTTGAAATTTGCTCCACAAAAAGACGAGCAGTGAGGCGTTTCCCCCAGAATTGATGTCTTGTTTGGGTGGAAAAAGGAGAGAACGCAGGATAATCACCACAGTACCATCAGTCAGACACACTGGCAAACTGCTGTCAAGCCTTCGTACTGTTTGTAAATACACGGTTGTGTACAGATCTGCTAGTGGTGGCCTTGGACTGTTGCTGAAGGTGAAAAGGTCAAAGGTTAGTGATCTGCTGTGCCTGTTTTCTGAGAATGCATCATACACTGAATTAGTTTTGTTTTTGTTTCTTCGGTTTGCTCCGTGTGTTTTCTTTGTGTTTCCACTGAGAGCTCGTTGGGCCCCAAGAAGCGTTCCAGTGTTTGTGCACGTTTGATCCGTTTACTACAGATGGTGCTGAGCAAAGCAGGCTGCGTGTTTTGAGATTTTTTGCTTTTACCTTCGAGGCAGCCATACGTTTCACTTTGTTTCTGTACAGTTTGAGATTCAACTCAGAACTTTGATAATCCATCACATTTAGTTTCCTCTCCAAAGTCACAATATCGTTCCGTCCGTGGTGAAGTCTGCTCCGCACTGCTCCTGAAACTATCACGACTGTTAACAACAGGAGACGTAAACATGGATGTACTTTTCTGTGATGGATTACTGGATTACAGCAAGTTTCAATACGTGATCTTAAACGTACATAAAGCTGCGGCTGTGGAAGGTAGAAATACATTGAATGTCTATCTGCAGCGCTCCCCAGTTTGTCATGTATCATCACAATGTTCAATTATCACAACATTCGAGTCACAGAGCTAAAGGTTTCTTTAGGAAAGAGAGAAATCCCTGACGATCTTTGAAAAACCCAGAAAGTTGTTCATTAACACATCTCGGAACCCATCTGCTATCTGTCTGACGACGATTCAGCATCCGGGGCAACGGCCAAGATGTCGGGCTTTCCGGTGTAGCTAACGGATATCCGAGTTGAGAGCCGACCTCTCTATAAACACATATCTGCCTGTGAATGCAGATAAATAACAACAAAAAGCGAATAAAAAGCTAAATCGCCGTCAGACGATAGGCGATGGGTTCTGAGATTTTGTTATTATTCTTGGATCTCCATTAGCTTCCACAAAGTGGTCGCTGCTCTTCCCGGGGTCCACACAAAAACAACAACAATATAAAAACAAATAAACTATTTAAAATGACTCGACATATAAAACGGTAGACAATAGAAACTTACATCTAAAAGTAACATCTAAGTAAGATACCTGTTATTTTCCATTATTCTGTATTTTCATACACAATAGGTTTATATTGTTTCTTGTGATATGTTTGGAAGCTCTGAGAGGCAAGCAAGAATATAGTTTTTTTGCCATGATAATTTTTCAGCATTATTTTTCATCTGTGAAAATGACTTTTTTTTTTTTAGTCAGGTACATTTTTTCTACATTTTATTCCTAAATTGTTTTCCCCACATTTTTTTCCCATCCATGAAAACCGATAGAAGAAAAAAAAATATATATAATTTTTCTTAGTGTTGTAATGTATATATCACCTGCTGTCACAAAAAATCTTGCTTGCCTCTCAGGGCTTCTGTAGATATGTAATTTCTGGACACCGTTTTAGGAAAAAGTTGCATCTTGGAAAAATTGGTTAAAAATCAAAAATTGTGCAGCAGATGGAAAAAAAAAAAATATCCAGACCGGTGAATAAGTCTTTGAGAACAATTGAAATATATCCGTAACAGCAGTAAGTGTTTTTTAAAAGACCGTCATGGATTTATTCTTCAGCCAAATAGATATTTGAATGTAATGATAATAGATGAGGCACAAACTGGAGCTAATCTACAGAAAAAGCAGTCAGTGCATTTCTTGTAAACCAGGTGAAACATGCAGCAACACTGGTACGCTGCTTTCAGGGCCCGTGTTGTGAATATGACGTACTGATTTCTCACTGTGTAGGTTCTTGTGAAAAGAGACATTTTGCCCAGATGACTTGCAACATTAACAAAGTAGTGATGTGTTTTCTGTTTTTCCACTGAGTTGAGGTGTTGAAGAGATATCCAGGTACAGGAGGTCCTCAGGCAAGAAGCGATGCTGTCATTAAAGAGAAGCTGCACAAAGCCATAACGCCAACCGTCTGCCCTGTGCACCTTTCTCATCTGATCCGTAAAATCTGCACCTCATCTTTTCAGTTTAACACCACAGTTTGTGTTTATTGTTCTGGATTTTTCACCAGTGGGAAAACGAGTTTGAACATTGCAATTATGTTCTTTCTTCTTCTTTTTTTTTTTTTCTAAATGTGTGTAAATTAAGTACTGTACATGTGATTCTTTGATGCTTGCGTTTTTTTTATATTTTTTGCAAGAAAATAATGCCAAATAAAAAAAGTTTCATTTAAAGAGATTGTTTTTATGGATCATTATTTTTGCAGAAGTATGAAAGAGTACTTTGCCCCGAGGGCTGGATACGAAGCCGAGTGTGCTCCGTGTTGCACGGTCCCACAGTGAGGAGACAGGAAGGAGCGCTGCCTCCAAACCAAACCGCTGTCAGCAGCACGAGCTGGAAATGACTCCAACAGTAGCTCACATTTCCAGCTGGAGTCTGAAAACACTTCACATCTGCAACCAATTCAGCCACCTCAGAGCTGCCCAAAACAAATCTGCCCGTCTCTGCTCATTCAGTGTCAAGTACAACTGCAAGTCTATCTCTGAGATCAAGTTTAAAACAAAACTACTGCCTTCTTTAATTTTTCATTCACTTTTTAGGCGCTTTACATTCTTGGCCTCACACATGCAATAAGGTGACCAGATTTCTGAAATGAAAACCAGAGATATTTCCACTTCTGAGGTCATTATATCATTAAAAATATCCAGTGTTAATGTCTATGAATTAAAAAAAAGGGGGATAATTCTGTTTTCATGTATTTTCACCATGGCAACTGTTGTACTGTAATGAACTATGGTGCAGGCCCACCGATGAAATTGGGTACTACTAAGTCACTTTGTAAACTGTCAGAAAATCATTTTATATATATATATATATATAAAAGCTATCATTTATATATGCAGTATATATTCATAGCGAGCAGCCCCCTCCGTTGATTGAGACATCAACCAGTAGGGTCTGCTGCTCGGTCTTTCTTGCCACATGAAATATTATTTCACTTTGTGGTAGAGGGTGACACGGGAGTGGATTTTCACTCCTGTCCCATCCCAATCCTGGCTTGTACTAACCCTAACCACCTGACCTATTTGCCTGAATAAGGGCACGGTCACACATGCACAAATGCAGGTGAGTGACCACCGCCTGCCAAGGCGATATTTCGTGCTGGTCAAAGTTCACCAAAATTCAACACGCAGGTTTGCTTTGCCACGGGAAGCAAATGTTTTCTTCGGCCCTTCGCTCGCATAGAAGCAAACGTGAATTTTGAGTGGGAGGTGAATATTCTGCAGTGTTAATTTCGCGCATGTGTGACCATGCCCTAACCGCGTCCCATAGTGTCTGAACTTGACGAGTACTAGCCAATCACAACACAGTAGGGCGGGACTGTAGCGAAACATAGGTGGGGAAAAAATTGTGCATCCAAGACATGTATGTAATATCTGAAATATTACCTTAAATGCAGATAATTTGAGATTTTTGTAGACAAACTGTTGACAAAATGACAAGTCATGATGAGTAATGGCAGTTTACTGCGGGTGCTGATCCTCACTGCAACGTAAAAACAGCCTGTAGTCGTTACGGACAAACCACACGGATCAGATGTTAAAGAAAATACTGTTTAATTAAAAATCTTAATGGCTTAGGCATGAAAACATGGCAACACAACGAATGCTGAGGATATTAAAAAGACAATAAATAAAATCATATTTACACAGGCAATAACAAAGCAATGAAGACAACTTTTTAGTAGGCAAGTTCTTGTTGAAAAGGCTAGTTACCATGACTACACCGCACGCATCATTAACCAGTGGATCTGACCCAACACACCAGCTGAGTTTACCAGTGACTGTGTGTGTGTCTCTGTGTGTGTGTGTGTGTCTGTGTGTGTGTGACAGTGGAGGAGCCTCTGGCAGTGATTCAACATGAGTATGACTGTCAGCCTCGAGTGTATCCTCACGCCGCTGCACTTTCACGGTCAACAGTTCGTCCCTGCTGGAGCGTTCAAACAGCGGACAGAAAGCCGAGGGACCGACGACACATTCTCTCACATTCTCTGTGAATAAACGCGAGCTGAGGGGCAGCATGCTGCTTTAACATGCGTTTGGTTCGGGGGAGAATTAAAGCTGCAAGTTTTCCGTGGAATCGCAGCGAGACAGAAACCTGCGATTCACCAACCTCAGTCGCATCAACAGGGACACGATCAATGTACACATACGAGTTTCTGCTCATTTCACTGCTTTTCCTTATTGTTTTACATCAATGTACAATATGTTTCCTTACTACTTTAATCACATTAGGCATACAGTACTAAAGTTTTTCCCCCCCATTTTTAAGCACCCGTTTCGAATGTTATCAGCCCATTAAATGGCCGTTATCAGTTATCGCCACCATGCGTCAAACGAGGCAATCTGCACCTGCCGGCACGTTGTGAAACAGTCGCAGTTTTAAACACGTGGTTAACGTGAATTGAAACAAAACTACTTGGTTAGGTTTGGGAAAATATGGTTTGGGTTACGCCTCGTTTCCACACAGTTTTGTCTCGTGTCCATAATTCCGTGTAGTATGTTGAGTGTTCAACGCAAGGAAATGCATCTCTTTACATGCGGATAGAAACGCCGCCGCAGAGATGGAGAAAATGTTCATCGCCGTCCAGTTTGTAACTTCTCCTCTTAGCTTCTTAGCATAAAATGCTAACCTCCTGTGGCATACAGTACATACGGTCTGTCCGAAATCTGCCGCAAAAGTTCACATCTTTCAGTGCATGTCAACATCCTCGAGGCAAATTTTGGACAGAAAAAAAACGGAAGGAGGAGTTTCACAGAGATCGCAGAAGTCGGTTACGTACACAGAGCTATGTGGAAACAAGGCGTTGAAATCAGTACGTTTGTTAAGTAGCTTAAGTTACGTAATTTAAGTATGTTATGCAAGTTAAAATCACTGTTGGTTTCACGCGGGACACGAACAGCGGTCTCCTGGGTGAAAGTCATGTTTCTCTTTGACACATCCCGCAGACGTCACCTGATCTCCTCCTTTGCTCCCGTCACGATTACTACGGCCACTAGAGGTCGCCTCCTAACAATCTAACAATGTTGAGCCTCCCCGCAGTGACCCAGCACGCCGACAGATGATATCGGCCTTACCGCGTCATATCTCTGCTGCCGGTGATAACTGATAACGGATGTTTAATCAGCTGATAACATTCGAGGCGGGTGTTTCCAGGAGCAGGGAGAGCAGGAGCCCTGAATGGATTCTACAGACCTGTCGACATATTTCAAACCTATTATTAGAAGACAAATGTATCATATTCAAATCTGCAGTCTGACAAATGTACCAGTTTCAGCTCGGGGTGGGCGACACCACAATATTTGGTTTTGATCCGATCGCCATCATCAATATGCAAAACATGTCATGATTGATGAGGTGAACGCATTATCTATGAGCTACCACCACCAAATAATTTAACATTTCTTTTTACTATTCTGTTAATCACGTGCACGTTTAAACGCGAGACAGTTTTTAAAATAACAAATGATGTGAATCCTCTGAACTAAAGAGGTGATCTGTGCACATAACAGCAACAGAGATGCAAATATCCAACAATGTTCATGTGACCAGGATGTGATCTAACGTGTGATGGATCCTTCTTCTTCTTTTTTTTTTGATCGATCCTATTCAAAACAAGACTGATTGCTCCGCCCACCCCTGGAGTCAACGTGTACATCTGCAGGACAGAAATGATGAAGTACGGTTGCACATGGCATTCACTAAGTTTTAAAAATATGACATAGTATATATATTAGAATTAGTAAATAGTACCTCATAACTGCAAGAAAACTAAGTCAAGATAAGGTCTGCATTTTTTTATCCTTTGATGATGCAGCGTACGACCGTAACGATCTGTTTGAAACCGTGTCGTCGGTACAGTTTGTCCACCAGGGAGCACTAACAAGTTCATTTTTCAACTGTAAAATATCCTTCTTAGCACATATCTTTGTTCCAGATCTGATTGTATTTATTCAACTCTCAGATAGCGATTTCAGCTTTCAAAAGAAGAAATCTTCATTGGGCTCTAATGATCCGGTTTTGATATCTCTGTCTGTGACGCTGCACATCAAGTGACCCAACTCTGAACTCAGTAAATGTGTTTTGGTTTGTCTGCTGATCGACAGAAGGCACATTTACGTGTTACTGCAGAAATCAAAAGTGACGACTCAAGATCCGTTTTTGGAAATCGCACTCGTAGTTACACGGGACGCCTCGGACATATTTCTGTGTTCTGTGTGAAAGTGGAAATGAGACGCTCAGTCCTGTCTTGTTTCTGGCAGTGACCGGGAGTGACCGCTGCTCATTATTGGTCCACTGGAAAGAAGTCTAAAAACCTGAGTGAAATCCACGACTTTAGAGGACTACTTATGGTTTACTGTTTCATTTTTATGAGTTGATTTGGAGATTTTGTTGGATGTGAATGATCCAACTGATGACTTTAAAATGGAGGACTTGAGACTTGACTCGGACTGAGCCGTAGGGATGGGACAATAATCGATTTTATCACGATAAAAAAAACAACTCAATTAAGTTGATCGAATAATAATTATCTGAATAATTGTGAATATCCTCACGAACTGACTGCAGTTTACTACATTATCCTTATCTGTGACGCAATAAAAACATTTGTTTCTGAAAAAAGTCGTAATGTTTTGAGAAAAAAAACCTCACAAATCAATTAAGAAAAATGTCGTAATGCTTCGAGAAAAAAAGTCTAAATGTTTTAAGAAAAAAAGTCACAACAAAGCAAAATGTGAGGAAAAGTGATTCCGGTGTGTTTTAGTGCCGTTTTAAGAGTTTTAAGCACATTTCCATGATTATCGGGAAAATATCGTCAATCACAATTATTTTGGCCAGGATAATCGTGACATGAAATTTTCATATGGTCCCATGCCTACAGAGCCCTGATCCAGGACAGGTCTCATCACGATCAAGACAATCCAGTCACTCAGTTTGCTGACCAAGCGGAAACCTCCGGGGGCTGAATAATGAAGTGGTTTTCTGTAAATCTAATGCAGGTAAAGTAACAATAATCAAGAAAATCCAATCACTGGAATGTTTCTGTAATAATGTGTCGTTAGTTAGTGCTCACCCACAACATTACATCATGTGTCCGTTCATTACATTCAACCCTGGCTTATTACTGAGTACCTGAGTCCACATGACCACTTTCTGTTGTTTTTTTTGCTTTAGAGCTCCATCAGCTGTTCTGGTAAATCACATTAACATGTGAGAGGAAATCTAACAGCACGTGTTAAAGTCCGTTTGCTTATTAGTAAGAAACTAGAAGAGTATACGGAAGCTTTTGAGTAAATAAACCAGCCTTCAGTGTCAGACCACCTGGGATGTTGGCAGGCAGTCATGGAATTAAAATGACAAACTTCTGGAAATCCAGCCATTGTTAGTACTACACACCGCACAACAAGTTATGAGAGTACTTAAACATTAAAACGTGTTATTTCATTAGAGAACCATCGTTGAACAGGGAGCTGCGAGGAAACGTGGAGTCAACTCGTCGAATACCATCGAGAAAAAAAAAAAACAGAGCGAGCCACGGCGACGCGTACGACACGAAGCCCTGCGATACTGCACTGCGACTGAACATTCACATTCATCAGCATGAGCACACTGAGTTAATCGCTAACAATTTTCCGACCAAACTCGCGTCGCTACATATTCGTATGCCACAAATTTGCCAAGAAGCCCGTAAAAAGCACCGAACAGAACGGCCGCCAGCAGTGGGACGCCCCGAGTCAGAAACGAGGATCCCTCCGCTGATCGCTGTAGCTTCAACACTTAGCTTAATGAGAGGAAGTACTCAGACCGAGAGGAAACACCGCCACAGCACGAGTGGACCTCGGCGAAGCACAACGGGGGTCAAAGCTTGGCTACAGAGAGCTCACATTAAAGGCTTCCGTTCTACATGTATGCTGCGTTCAGGTCATATCGGACCGAGCTGCTGCTTAAATCAAACTGGGCCGACCGACCTTCTGTTCTCGGGAGCCAAAAAAACTCAATCTTCAAGTGGCGATTACGAGTAAACAAGAGATTTGAGGCTTCAATGTCAAACACTTGGCACTGACCATAGACTGTATAAAAAGATGGACGGAGCTTCTTCAGGTCTGAAAAGTGAAGTATCTTAAACCTGCATTATTTCTAATGACCAGCAGGGGGCGACTCCACTGGCTCCACAAAGAAGTCAGATTGATTAGAAGTCATTGAGAAAATGAGCCTACTTCTCACTTGATTTATTACCTCAGTAAACATTTTCGAGTTTATGGTCTCAATCACTAGTTTCAAGTCTTCTTCAATACAGCATGACGTTCATTTTGTAAATTATGGTCCCATTTAGAGTCAAATAGACGATAAAGTAGAGGACGCTTTAGGGCGTGGCTACACGCCGACCTATCAATCAGGATAGAGGCTTAGCTATGCGTATCCATGGCAACTGTTGTTTTTGGGTGTTGTCCGTGTTTTTGTCTTAAAACTTTGACCCTTTCACAGTATGTTTTCACTTCATCAGAGTTAATTGGAACATTTTTGGTCGCCTAAAAATGTCTTCGTCAGCGTTTGGTAGCACCTTGCTAACCAAGCTAGCTAGCTAGCACTAGCGTTAGGGAAACTGCCGATGTGTACTGCCGTACATGCAGATGAACGGCATCATGGCCTGGAGGTCAGCCGGTTGAAAATCTGCAATTTTCCCCCTTTAGCGTTTAGCTTAGCGCAGCGCCATTGAAAACAGACAACACTGGTTTAGCCACATCACCCAGCTCCACCCTCTTGTCCAAATATGGTCACTTCTGACACCGAAAATCATGATGTCGACGGCCAAATACCAAACTCGAGGCTTCAAAGCGGTAGTCCACAAATCAGTGGGTGACATCACTGCTGCTATGTCCATTATTTTTTACAGTCTATGGCGTTGGCATAACTGGAGTCCGAGATAATCGAAATAATATATTTTCACACTAAAACTCCACTTAGAAAAGCAAGTAACACCTGCGGTTCATCGTTTGCTACAGATGACTTTGGATGTTTCAAATAGTAGAATTTGCAGACGATGTCATGTCGTTCGTCTGCACCTTGTGATATGACGTGAACGCAGCATCGCTCCTCCGAATGAAAAGCCGTGTGGCCCTGCAGGAAAGTGCTTGATAAATGCTATCCATGATAATGGCACAGAGTGGAGACAGAGACGAGACAGAGAAGGGGGTGGGGGCGTGACTGGAGCGACTATGTGGCGATGTGTGCCGTGGAGGGGATGGAGACAAACTCTCGTAGGATGTTCTTGGCCGTCTCCAGGTTGTTCTGGGCGATCATCAGAGCTTTCTGGATGTCCTGGATGGAGTAGCCCTGGGACATCAGGCATTCAATCTCCCCGTTTAGGGTCTGGCTTCCAGGGCCTGCAGGAGGAGGAGGAGGAGGAGGAGGAGGAGGGGAGGAGGAGGCAGAGGAGGGGCCAGGGAGGTCTGGCAATGGAGCAGGAAGTTCACGGTTTACAGGCCGAGGCCGTCGGTCCGAGTTGGCTCGCCGTGGGAGAGGTTTGGGGGGACGTTCAGGGTCGACGCCTGCTGCAAACATACCTGGAAACACACGGGAAAGTAGACAACAGTCAGTAAAAGTGGGAAACATTGTGTTGGATTCAAGTACCAGAGGGAATACAGAGGTTTTGGGATTTGTGTTGGTCAATTTGGCTGTCAGAGTAGTGAACACAGTTATTGCTCCCTAGTAGATTGAAGTTTTATGATTTTGTAACACTTAAAGGAGACATATTCTGCTCATTTTCAGGTTTATACATGTATTTTGGGTTTCTACGAGAACATGGTTACATGCTTTAATGTTTAAAAAAAAGCTTTATTTTCCCAAGACAGCCCATGGCTGCTACACCTGTATTCACCTCCTGTTTCGAGAAAAGAAGTTGCAACAAAGCAAAACGTAAGGTAAACTGACTCCAGTGTGTTTTATTGCTGTTTTAAGAGTTTAAGCATATTCCATTGATTATCGGGATAACATTGTGAATCTTAATTATTTTGGCCAGGATAATCGTGAAGTGACATTTTCATATCGTCCTATCCTAACAACAACCTTTTTAAAAATGTAGCGTTTGGGTTTTTGCCTATGCAGCCAGAAACTTGGAATGGTGGCATTTTATCTTAAAACAGAGACAAATGCATAGAAAATTAGTAGAAATACATACTGGCTTCTACTGCACTGTCAATGCTGAGAGTGCTGAAGGCCGCTGAGGGGACGCCGATATCTGACAGGGTTCTTCTGGTGGGGGCAGGAGGGACGACCGGTCTGGGACAGTCATACTCGTAAATGTCCTCCTCACTGGTGTCCTCCTTCATGTCCTGGGGAACCGCCACTGAATTTTGAGGGTGGTCTGAAAAACAAACACATGCAGTCAGTATACACATTTCACATACTGAGTGACGGGAAGAAAAGGAAATGGAAAAAGAAACACCTGTACAATGTCTTGTGATGCAATATGATGCCTGTATTTATTTATTTAGCCATACAAAACATACATGTATTTCCCCTGGTTTACTAAGAAGCCACTGAGCCATAATGTGTGACCAGGACACAACTTAGAATTTAAAGGTCCTATATTCTGCTAATTTTCAGGTTCATACTTGTATTTTGTGTTTCTACTAGAACATATTTACATGCTTTAACTTTATTTTTCTCAGACTGTCTGAATATACCTGTATGCACCCTCTGTCTGAAACACTCTGTTTTAGTATCTGTTTCTTTAAGACCCCCTCCCAAAAAAGCCCAGTCTGCTCTGATTGGTCAGTGTTTCCAGGTCTTCCGCATCTGAGCTCTCTGCGTCTCTGTACCGTCATTGCAGCCGGGGAATGACTGTAACGGCACATTCTACCTATATATAGTATAGTTGTGACATCACAACCGTGCAGGAGTCAGAGGGCTCGTTTAAAGGCAGATTATCAGAATATGAGCTGTGTGCATTTCTCTGTGGACTTAGTGTTTTGATACTTTCGCAGTATTTATATAGCACCTAGACCTGCTTTATAATAAAAAAGGCATGAAATCTCACAATATGTGGGACCTTTAAATATTGCCCAAAACATTAGAGTGCTTCTAGAGTGTAGCGTCAGGGTATGTAAGAATAGGTTTAAGAGTAAGTAACACTGCAAAGTGTTGCCCTGTATTTTCCTTGAGGACAGTGATAATTAGAACATTACCCAGGTCAGGGGCCTGTGGCGTGTCAGAGGAACCCGCCTGGGCCTGGATATTACACATGGACTCGTACACTTGGGGGTCCTCGGAGTCACTGTCGGCCACCTCGCTGCTGCTACAAGGAGAGAGAGAAAAAATAATCATTTGGAGTGCTATTATGAGACTCTTAATGTCCAGTCTTTACACAAAATCTAGTCCTCTCTAAAACATAAAATAAAAATAAAGTTTTCTAGTTTTCTGAAATTAAGATAAATGTGTTTCACTGATGACAACCAGGGGTGTCGCAATATACCGGTATTACTGATAACCGAAATATTGATATTATGTAAGTAATCCAGCGGCTCTTAAATAATTTCTGTTCCTTTCCGTTCTCGCTGTGTCTCCCTCCCTCAGCGCCCCACACATTGGATTTTTTTGTTTATTAGTTCCTCTGGTTGCCTAGATAGACTTTTGTTCGACCAAGATTTTCTTTGGTTGACTACTTTTGTATAAATTACACCGAGCTTCGTATGCATGCCTTGTACCAGTTTCAGCCATGCCGCAAAATCTTGGTAAACCAGCCAATTTTCATTGAATTTTTAAAATTACTATTTGGTAAATTATTGGGAACAAAAAAAATGGATGTTGCCAATTTTGAGATTTTAAAATGCAACGTCAGAAAAAAAAACGATTAATAAAATCCTACTTCCCGTGTTTTAGCATGTTTAAGACTTTTTAAAGATTGATTTAAGACATTTTAATAGCAATTAAGGCTTTATTTTTAAATGAATTAATTAAAGATGCTAAATGGAACTGAATTCCAAGCTGCATGCATGCACCCAGTACTGCCACTGTGTAACCTACAGCTTAGTATGTGGACTCTCGTCCTGTATTTAATAACATCGCTGCCTTCTTGTCACACATTGCATTTACATCATCTCCTTTAAATAATTTACTCAAGGAGGTGTAACACAGCAAATAAGTGAAAGGGAAGTATTTGTGGTTTCAGGAATGGGCCCTCCATGGACAAACAAAACTGAGGCTCCAGAGCCTCCTAGTGGACAAAGAAATACTGTTCCAGATACATTACTGCAGCATTTAGTCAAATATTACTGACAATTCAAATCAATGTTTTTCTGAGATGAAATACGTCTGATTATTAACTGCACCCAGACTGTTTCCAAGAGTCTAGGATTCATGGGAACCCTGTTGGTCTTTCTTTTCATTTCCTCTGGATTTTACAAACAAGGATATTTTTGGATACACAGCATTAAAAGGCTACAGTGGGGCAAACTACATCATTTTCATGTGCTGTTTGGATTCAACACATGAAAGTCTGTTGACAGATCGTGGATAGAACTACTGCGTGTGTGGAAAAAAAGTTAGGAGCTTTGCAAAGTCTGATACATTGTTGGGTTAAATAAAAGATATTTAGGCCTAAAAGTGGATAAAACTATTTTAGTCTGATGCCCATTCTGAACATTTTGGTCCACGGGGTGATTTCTACACTGAGACACTTGATCAATACTTCTTTTTTTTTTTTTAATTTCAGGACAATGACTGACTTTGCATCACCACTTGTTTACCTGATGTCATTGTGGTGGTTTGCCGGGGCCGGAGGGGGGGGCACCAAGGAGCCTGTGATGACCCAGGGGGCGCCCGAGGCTGGAAGAGAGGTGGGACTCATGTACTCGTTCTCCTCACAGTCAGACGACGGCTTCTCCCCGCTCGACGCCGCTGACGCTGGCAGAGATCTGATCATATAGAGATGACACAAAGCATGATGGGACTGTCTCGACTACAGACGAAACGGTATAAAAAATTAATATCACAATTATAAAGACCAGAATTATCACGTATATCAGTGTTATTGTGTTATTGTTAAAGGGTGCTGAAAATGTTCAAAAGGTTTCATGTTTGCATAAACATTAAAATAATAACATAGTCAATACCTTGTGTAAACATATGAAAACCACATCAAATGTGCATTAGCATTAAAGATGGCACCATGTGGCCATGAGAGGTAACTGCACTTTGTACACATTGCAGGTAAGAAAACAGCAACCAAAAAGATTTCTTCAGCTGAAGAAGCGATTTTTTTTCATGAAAAGTTTCCCTCGTTGAGATTTAAATTAATACAACCTTAAGTAAGCAAATCAAATGTGCACATAAAAGCAACACAACCATTATAAACAAAGCAATGTGCCTGTAAGATGATGGGCAGTATTTATCATGAGTTTTTCAAAGCACGGTAATCAAACAGTTTTAATGATAAAATGGTAATAGTTTTCATCCCTAGTCTCTCAATTTTTTTCCATTTGTGGTTTATAAATCAGGTTCTCTCATCTTTGAGAGATCTGAGGTTATAAAAACATGCACATGATTTGAGCGAGGAGGTTCAGTCTTGACCTTGGGAATATGTATACTGTGATAAAAATTCTAAAGTCAAGGCTCAGTGCCAAAGCTTTCAGCTGTATCTCCCAGCCTTCTTCTGACGCAAGCTATTCGGGAATAGAGAGTATAGAGAGTTTTTAACACTGCATCATCGCAGTAACATCATGCCTTATATTCTAGAAGATCTGACTCACTTGACTTCCTCACACGTTTTTCCTACGCCATGACACTGGGTATGACTTCAAATGGAAACCATCATGTTTAGAAGCTAGTCTGTTCAGAACAATGTGGTCACACCATGACTTAGTATGAAAAAATGTAAATATACTTTTGTCCTATGGCAGCATGAGTTGAACTGATCACGGCAGTAGAGCTGCGTACCTTGCAGCCAGGCAGTAGATGGCGTTAGTAGCTGCCTGGGGTTTGCTCCCCTCTCCGCTGGTTCCGTTGCTCTGCGGGGAGGAGGACAGGGCTGGCAGCGCCTTGGTTGCCGGACGCGGGACCATGTAGTTGGAAGCCCAGGCGGGCTGGTCGGGGGTGGAGGGCAGGGGTCTCCTCTGGAGTCTGGAGTCCTGGCCGCCCAGGGAGGGGCGCTCCGGAGGGGGAGGAGGGGGCAGCTCTCTCAGGGCTGGAGGCAGAGGTAGAGGCTTGTCTCTGTGAGTGGCTGCAATCTGCGGTGGACGTGGGAGTGGAGGGTGGTGTTGTTAAACCAGCAGAGACGTGAAGACACGTGTACACACACATCCTTGTACTGATGGAGACCTCACTGTGGTTTTCCCCCACAGCCAGTACTGTCAGTGCTATTCATTAAATGTGGATACTGTTAATTTTTTCCGTACAATTACACTGTCAGTATTTATGACTACTACTACTACTACTACTACTACTACTACTACTACTACTACTACTCGGAGTGAAGCTGAATGTTTCAATTCTTTATCCATTACTTTGAGTGAATTATTTCAATTCTTTATTCATTACTTTTAGCGAATTATTTCAACTGTCTATCCATTATTTTTTAACTATTTCCATTGTTTATCCATTAACATTATTACCCTACTTTTAGCTATTTTAACTGTTTGTTCATTACTTTAAGCTAATTATTTGAACTGTTTAATCAGTACTGTTAGCAACTACTTCAACCATTGATGCATTACTTTGAACTATTTCAACCATTCATCTGTTACTTTCAGCTAATCATTTGAACTGTTTAGTCTTTACATTTAGCTACTTATTTCTACCATTTATTCTTTATTGTTAGCTACCTGTTTACATTCCTCTGCTCGCTGGCTAACTAATTTTCACACACTCTTACATAACTGCAACATGTAGTGTTAGTAAGTGGATATATTCTTGTAATCAGATCATAATTTATTTTCTTTTTTTGAGCTACTCTACAATCTTTCCACCTACCCCCCGGCGTACAAGTACTCCTGGTTGGGAATCACTGGATTAGAGGTTTGGTGAGTGGGCTTGACCATCAGTCTCTCTGTTAAAACTCTGTTTCTCTTTCAGTCAGTGCGCTCACACACACTCTTACCTTGGCTGTGGCTCCCTGGACCTGTGCGCTGTGGGAGCTGGAGGGTCTCTGCTGCAGGAGGTCCAGTCGGGGGGGCACCGGAGGCAGCTGAGACACTGGAGATGGTGGACGCTCTACCTGCACACATACACACACGTATACATTTAGAGATGTTGCATGGCACAAAGCATTTAGAATTAAAGGTATAATATGTAACATTTCTGCATTAAAATGTCTAAAAACTACTATTTTGTTGAGTTGTGTACTTACATTATCCCAAATATTTCCAACAATGTTCAAACCAGAGAAATCTGTCATTTTAATCAAGGACACGCTCTGTGTCATGTGGTTGCCTGTCAATGACGTCATATCCCATTTGTGCATGCGTCAGTCTGCGGTTGTCTGCCAGAAGCTGTCAGAAATTCACTTTTTGTCCAGTTTTAAGCCACATTTTTCCGATACGCTTTAGATCTTGGTTGCTTTTTAACTGACTGATTCAGGGTTCCCACTCTTTTTAAGAAACCTTTCCAGGAGTTTTCCTTGAAAATACAGGACAGCACTTTCTTACAAACATATTACATATAATTCCGCTTGCAGCTCCAGAAAATATAGACATGACGCTGAAAAGATCATTCCGCTCCACAGATTGACAGACATGGGAGTGGAAAAGAAAAGTGTCATAGCGTGCAGCTTATCCTACCAACAAGTCGAGTTTCAAACTAAACACGCACCTAGGTTAACGTAGGTGATCTGAATGAGGGGCTAAAATACTATTTAAAAGTTCCAGGACAACATAGACTTCTGCTGATAATTTGGCTCCTGAACGATGAACACTGAAGGAATCCTAACCAGGAGAAACTGACTGCAATGACGGCATTGCTCCGTCTTTTGTTATTGTTTTGACTGAGACACCTAGCGGCAGAACATTACATCACATAATATCATAAACTAATACAGTGAAGACAGCAGTGACTAAAATGATGGATTTCTGAGACTAAGTCTGATCAAGTTGATGTTTGTTATAAACCTTTCTGTATGTGATCCTCTTACCTTGGTGCAGGCCAGCCTGCTCATGACAAGGTGCTCCTCCAGGCGATCGTCCTCGTCCTCGTCATTGACGGCAGCTTCTGCTCTGCTGGACCCCTGGAAACCAGCAAAGGAAGCCCCGCTGGCCTTCGGGTGGAAGGGGTCTACTACGATGGGCTCTGTGCCTTTAATCTCACAGCGGCAGAATGGGCAGCCTTGACCCTCCGACTCCTGATACATACACACAGGGAGCAACGTGAGGCTGCTATCAGATATGAGATCGTTTCTGCTCAAACACAAATCACAGCTGCAGCGTCTCTCTAACAGAGGGAGAGTCCACAGAGATACGACCACTGAGCATCAGCTCGATCAGCTGAAACAATGAAAGAGATGATGAAGACATTTTTCATGTTATACCTAAATTGACAGTGGGCCTCATGCAGGAAGCAATATACAAACACATTTTCTCTTATTTTTGTTCATATCCACGATTTCTTCTTATTGTTAGTACACACTGATTTCTGGAATCCACCAATGTTTTCTTATTTTTGCTCGTCTCTAAGGTAAGAGAACACGAGTGGTCCAGAGCACTCTTACCAAGATTTAAAAAAAATTTCAAAGTCCACAAATTGTCCAACACAAGAAAACATAAGTTTTAAATTTGAGGAACATAAAAAAAGCATGAAAATTATACAATCAAATTTAGATTATTATGTGTTGTATAATTGTGTTGTTTGTGTATTGTATTTGTGTTTTATTAATTATTATATTTTTGATTTTCTGACGTACTGACGTTCTAGAAAGTCACATGTTTACTTTGTTGAAGTTTATTAAACAGTACGCTCCAATTCTTGTGCGTGTGTCACCGAGTATTTGCACACAGCACAACACCTGCCCTTATATAGTGTTTAGGGGGTGTTACCTATGCTAATAAACAAGGATGATCATTCAGCACACCTGGGTGAGAGCAGATTTGGATGGTTAAGAACGCTGGTGGAGTTGACTTCTCTTCATTTTTTCTCTGAGCAGAAAATTAAGAGAAAATATGAGAAATTAAAGAGAATGTTGCTGCATGAGGCCAAATGTTTTAAAGGCAAAATTCATGATCCAAAAGCATAAAAAAAAATAGTAAAGAAGTGAAGGGCGTGTATTGACCACGGAACATCTGCAGAAAGTGCTGAATTTCACCAACAGCAGCTTATCATTGAAAAAGGTTGAGTTTAAGAACGGCAAATTAAATTAGTAAGTGAGAATACCATTTTGGTTCTAACACTCGGAGCAGCAGAGTGGTGAGTTTGGTGCACTATATATCCCTGTCACCCACGTTTTTACTTGTTTGCTAACACCGGTCAGGTGATGTGTTTCCTCCAGGATCACAGGTGTACGGGGGCGTGGCCTGGAGAACAAAGGGAAGACAATTGTTTGGGGCGGGGAGAAAGAAAATGCTTTTGGAGGTAGACGGAGGAGTTATGTCCTTCAGTCGAGAGAGGGAAAGCAGTTAGCTCCTTTTCATGGTTGTACTTTGTCCACATAAGGTTAACAAGGAATTCAGAGAGATTTGAGGACCACAACTATTGAGCAGAGGACTGGAAATCAAGGCCGGACTACCAAGTCCACATCTGGTGAGTTTGATTCTTTTGGGGTTTTTTGCACTGCACTGCTGTTCCTGATTTGTATTTTTGCATTTTGAAGGTTGAATATAAATTCCACTTTTGTTTTTGGGACATTTTGGTTGAACTAGTATGCAACTCCCCAAACTGCAAATCTAACTTAAAACTGAAGCTGATTGTTTGAATATTATGCTGAATTTATTTATTTATTAGTGGTCGACCGATATGGGTTTTTCAATGGCTGATGCTGATATTTAGAGAGCAGGGCTGTCGATGGCCGATTTATAGTGCCAATTTTGTTTTTTTTGTTTGTTTTTTTTGCATCTGATAAAATAGCCTGCAACAATTTCAAAATATTAATAAGAAGAAATGTGACTAGGCCTGAACAATTTTGAAAAAATATCTAATTGTGTTTATTCTCATTTTCATTGAAAATCATATTAAAATGATCATGGTGTGATATATATATATATATATATATTTTTTTTTTTTTTTTTTTGTGAGTATTTGTACCAAACAAGATGTTTTCTTAAGTCTGTAGAATACGATGTAG